>JAVCKT010027844.1:0-10860 GCA_032273925.1 Rhynchotus rufescens | reverse complement strand
CTGCAGAGAAGGAGAAGCCAAAACCATGGCTGCTGCATCCTCTGGAAAAGCATGATCTGCTGCTCACAGCATCTAGCTTGCTCTTTGGTGCAGCCATAGGCTACAGATTTTTATCTCTGATCTCCTTATTACCTGGTTAGATACATATTTTAAGTAACAGGCATGGCTGTGGGTGCTGGCTCCCTTAGCTATAAGGCACTCATTCATTAAAAATCATCCTCTGTTGACCTCATCCCAAATCACCAGGTCTGAAGACCTCCTTCTTGGCCTCCAAACAGTTATGCTGTACATATGAGTTCTGATCAGTGATCATCTTTGTATTTGCTTGCAACACTTGCAGAAAGTGTCTGGGTTCTGTTCCAATTTTAGAGATTTTTCTTGAAAAAACTGAGCTTTTCAGCTTTCACCAGTCCAAATGGAGACATTATGTGCTTCCCCGGGGTGCTATACAGCTACATCTCAGTGCCTTTCTCAGGGGTGTGAGGTACTCGGACAACAGACGTTACAGAGATGCCAGCTATGAGTTAGGTCTCTATTCTGCTCCTTCCTCTGAGGCTCAGCAGTAGGGCAGAAAAGGGCAGTCTACAGGACAAGTGATTTTGTTCCTGGCTGATGGTTATTTGGGCAGAGGGAAAGAAGACTGGCCTCCTTTTAGGCACAAATGTAAGAAGAAGGTGAGAACTATAAGCTCTTATTCTGAGTGCAATCTACAGAGCAGAGGTGATCCCCTGAAACTGCCTGCACACAACTGACCTCAATGACACTTGGGATTCTCCTCTCCCGTTAGAAATAAAAAATACCCAATTATGAAGTAAGGGCTTTTATTTCCAAAAAGAGTTTGTAAGGAAAAGAGAATTAAACCAAAGCATCAAATGAAACTTGAACTGGGACCACACGCTCTGGGCAGCCTTATCTGGCAATCTCTCGTAGGGCACTAAGGCCAAGGCCTCGCTGCTTCCATGGGTGCTTCTGAGCTCTGCCAAGGCTGAGAGCACCCACCGAGCACGAGGCTCTGCACTCACACAGCTATGCACAGTGGTGCCCAACACCACTAATAATAGCTCTCTAAATCCTCCCCTGATGAAGTAAGCGCGGTTTATTTTTGCTATTCTAAAGGGAGTAACACGTGTGTGTGCTGCATTCAACAGTGACTGCCTGCTCGGGGAAGGTACAGTTATATTTGGCTTTTGCTTACAAGGATGATATTGTGGGTGTCTCTCTCTGCATGTCCTCTGGTAACACCAGGAAGAGTTTTGGTTTTGCAGACACACGTACCTTTGTGCAGGGCATTCTAAGTTAATTACGCCGTTAACAGAAATTAACAGAAATCTGCTGTATCATGTCCAGCTCCACTAAGCTCTGCATGTCAGATTTAATATATTGCTCCCTTGTAAAAACCTATGTGAAACTCACGTTAATCCAAGGGTGATTCATAAACTGAGAGACTGTCATCCTCTCGGTTGGGTCAGTCTTCAGTAAATGGCGAATCAGCTGCTTGGCTGAAAAACAGGACCAACATGACACGTTGTAGTGTGCTGCTGTGTTCCCAAATAACCTGGGGAACACAAAGACCTGCTGAATGAAGGAGGATAATTTGGCAGAACTCAAAACACCTACCTATTGCTGTTCCCACGTTAAGAAAACACATACAGCGTGGGAGGTTATTATATTTAAAGAGGCAGAACACGAAAGCATTCAAAACGGATGAGGCAGGAAGGAAAGACACAGGATTTGGGATTCTATCTACACTGCTTATCTCACAAGACCACTGTTCTGAGAGGAAAAGCTTAAGAAAAGAGAAACAGCAATAGAAAGCTGCCCTCCAAGTGACAGCAACAAGCCTGACATTATGGGCTGAATGGATGCATGGGTTGATGTTCTGAGAAGTGACAGACATCAAAAATTGACACAGGCCTTGAAAACAAGGACAAGAAACTCATTTTTGACAACAGAGAGGCCACTAAAAGGACAATAGTCACAGAAATGGAATGTGTAAACAGTCTTTGCAGCAGCTTTCTGGGGACATGTTTCTGCCAAGGCCAAAGAAACGAGTACCATGCAACTAAGACATGAGACAGGCAGGGTTTGGACACAAGTTTTTGCTATGTGGATGGACAGGGAGGACTGCATCTAAGGGATGTTTTTGTTTTTCCTACAGCCTTTAGCTTAACTTGCTTAGGGAGTCCTAGAAAAACTTCTGAGCAAGAGTTTTGTTTTAGCAACACTGAGACTGAAATGAAATGTTTTAGCAACACTGAGACTGAGACTACAGGTTTGTAAGGAGTTGTCGGAGATAGAGGTCTGATGATATAGGTTGTGTACTGTGAAGGTTTACAGTAGAGATTACCCAGAATCTAAAGTGAATGTGGAAACCAAAAGAAGTCAAGTCAGAAGCCTGCACAGTGATTATAGGAAGTTGCTGGACAAGGAGGAATCCTAAAAAATTTTCAACTGAATGCCCACCTAACGTTTTAATAGCTACTGTAATATGAATGAGACCCAGAGCAGACAGAATATTAAGCCAGAAGCATTTAAATAAAACATTTTTCCTCTTAACATGCAGCAGTGTAGGTTGTACACCCTGCCATGGGATCCAGTGAGGGGCTACAATGCCACATGTCCCAGCACTACCCAAGGACACTTTGCTGTTGCTCACAGACAGACAAGAACCAGGTGCTAACATGTTTCTAGCAATATAAAGGAGTGTTAGAAAAAAAGATGTGCTTGGGGCTGCTGACTCTTCTCTACAAGGTAATTGTCAGGTGAGACTTCCAGTTTAGAACACAATCAGAGTGACAGGGGAGCAGAAGCACCCACTTTCAAGACGTTGGTTTAATAAATCCAGGCCACGGCTAAACAGCAGCAGTTTTTGTCAACAACTTCCCCAAAATAAAGGGATAAATTGTTGCCCTTGATTCCAGTGCTAGCTGGCAAATTTCCATAAGACCAAAACGCAGCAGGAGCGGTAGCCGCCCTCTCGCTAGCCGGATCACCAAGGAGGGCAAAGACTCACCGAGTTCTGAGGACAGAGCTTGCCTTTCTTCTGCCTCACCTTGCACTGCAGCTGCCCTGGCAGCCTCCTCTCTGAGCATTAAAGACTTCTGTTGCAGAGGGTTTAATCTGGGTCTTTCACTAGCTGGATTCTGAAAGAAAGCGTTCTGTACTCACTCACTTTCGGGAGCACTTAGGTTGCTGGCTAGTGTTTGAGTTCCTAGCCTGTCTCTGTATCACCTTACAGAAAATAATTTAAATTTCAAAAGAGGACACAAAAAAGAAGACAGTTCTTTAGAAACAGCCTCATGCAAGCCTTTCGTGTGGCAGCACACCGTGCAAAAACTCTGACACTGAGACACTGAGCAGCCAAGTACCTTCCTCTGATACTTCAGCCCATTCTGGATTGGGAAACCCATATTGTCCCATCCGAATTCTTCTCTTCATTCCTGGAGAAATGGCTTGTCCAGTGTTTGAGTAGAATGGAGGGAACCCACACAGGCTATAAACAAAGTACACAGAAAAAGAATGTGATAAGTAGGAAACTTCCTTTCATCTCTTAGCAAGTCCAATACAAGCTTATATTTTTCTGCAGGTTGCATGAACTAGCTCATTCTCAGTGCAAATTTAATAAAAGAGTTGCTATTACAGCAATGAAAGGAGGTGTAGAGGACTTTTCCTTTCTCTCTTCACCTCGCCTCTTCTCAAATACTTACAGGATATATGTGATGACCCCCAAGGACCACATGTCACACGATTTATCATATTTCTCAGGACCAAGGACTTCTGGGGCTGAGGAGGAGATAAAAACAGAAGTTAACAGTGTACTATATTTTTCCTTTCATTCCCATCACGTTGTGAACATATTAATACATCAGATAGTGAAGGCATTAAAAAAAGGCAACTGATTGCTGGAACTGGGGAGCATTTCCTATGACAAGTTCCTAGCACAACTACACAGGTTTAAAGATGAGGAACAGACTTGGCCAAATGCTCAAGTCTTCACCTTGGCATCTTCCTGCTCAAGAGATTACTAAGATGGCAGTAAAGCAGAAGGAGCTATAGCTAAATGTGTACAAGGAGACACAGCACTGAACACGACATCAGCATATGTGCCAAACATCAGAATAAAAAGGAGCCACTAGAGTTGGGGAAATATTTTTGAACAGTACCTAGGTGGAGTATGTTTGGCTCCAGCCACTACAGTTAGCCCCTCTGGAGCACTGTATTCTTCACTAAGTAAAAAAATTATACAGAGATGCATTTAGAAAAGATTTTTCTTTCCCTGGGGCAGCTGAACTGGCAGTGAGATGACTTTGTAAGGAAAATGATTCTCTAAGCATATGAGCAAACATGCTGGTTCACAAAACGGTGCTGAGAAGGGAAATGGCAGCCTGTTTGCATAAGAATATAAAGGCATAAAAATATATATGCATAAAGTCCTTACTGTTTCATTGCTAATTCCATTGTGTGTATACCTATATACATATATATGCATATATATATAAACCCCAAGCAATCAAAAAAATCCATATAGAGAAAGAAGCATCAGGAAAACACTGTCATCACACACAAACCTGTCCCTTACCAAGTATCTTTCATTACCAAAAACAATAAAATATCTGCCTAGTAGAAGGGGATTTGGTCTTGTAAAATATTAAGCCCTTTTTCTCCCAAATAAATTCCAATTGCCAACAGCACTGGTCATACCATATGGTGAATGACTAGCACCTCCAAGACCAAAAGGGATATATATACTCCTGGAGTGAGCACAGGACAGTGCAGTGTGGCACTCATTACATAGTTCCCTGCCCCTGCACAAAATGCAACAAAATTTCAGTTGTATTTAAGTCACTTTGCTCTTTTATTATCAACTCCTCTGTTTGCCAGCTTTAGCAAGCTTTACAGCTGGGGGAATACTCTGCCTGTTCTCTTCTATTGCCTATTCTCTTCTAATGCAAAGTTAAGGGAACTTTCGCAAGAAAAGACCTAAATGTTATGAAGTGAAGTTGAAGTTATAGCTTTTATAGCATCAGCCACAGAGGAGATATCAGGATTACTGCAGTGTAATCAGGAGCAACATGTCCTCTCTCATTGCTTCTCATTCTCTTGCACTGGTGCAACAGTTTCTTCTCCAGTCAAGGAAGAAAGCAAGAGGACTCAACTGTACTGGAACCAGTGCAGTTTTGGTTGGGTTGAATTTGAAAATTCTGAAATTTGAAATTTGCAGGGTCTGAAATCTGAAATTCTGCAGGGTCCCTTTGCGTGTTATCTCCACAGGAGATTTGTGATCCATGTCTGCTGGCCCATTTCAGGGGAGGACAACAGACTTTGACACTGAAGAAACGCACTTTGGGTCACTTACCCACATAATAAGGAGTGTAACAGGGGGTCTGCAGTGCGTTTTGAACTGTGGTTTCTTTGGCAAAGCCGAAGTCTGTGAGTTTGAGTACAGCATCCTTCTCCTTAGACGTGTAAAGTAAGTTTTCAGGCTGAAAGATCACCAAGAGAAAGCATAAACAGGTCAGTGACCAGCGTCCTTCTATTGAGCTGTAAGGTCAAACCATTCCTGCTTGTGAGGACCAATTCCAGTGCCTGGGTCTCCTTTCTCTCACACTCCTATCACACCATCCTCTCAGCAGATCCTTTTCAGCATGGAATTTAAGGGAGTAAATCTCAAGACTCTTGTTGGATCAAACGGGTATCAAATCCAGCCTCCTGGAGCCTTCCTCTCCTTCCCTTTACCTGCTAGGATTATTCTATCTGATCTGCACCACTTAATCTGACAACACTCTGTCTGGCACTTCAGTAACAGAGCTAAAGGACAAGAGGAGTCATCAACCAAGTCCTCTACAAGCCACTGACACCAATCCATCAACATTAACTACTACAGGCAGCAGATCCATCCTGTCTCCTCTCCTCTGTCTCTTGAAACCTGAGCTCGTTCCACACTTGCACTACATGCCCCCTTAAGTGCTCTCCAAATCCAGAAGTGGCACAGAGAAAGTCCAGGGAAGCCTGGACATCCCCAGAGTCTGCAGTTGTTTGGACTTGTTTCCCCAGTTTCTCAGGGATAGGGAACTCCTATGCTGCTGCCTGCAAACGTCCAGGGACTTGCAAGCTGGAAGGACTGGAAAAGTTTGGGGATCGAAGCTCTACTGAGCAGTTTCTGTAATTCCTGTGTCAGTTTACTGAGGGTTTGGGGCTAAGCATTTCAGTGTCTGTATGCAGTGTCCTATGGTGGTGCTAGGCAGTGGTACTAGTAGAGCTCTGCAAAACCAAACAGATTGCAGGCTCTGAACAGTTAAACCAAAGCTCCTACATAAAGGAGCCCACAGAGGGGGGTGCAGCCAAACAATACAAAAAAAAAGTCACAAACTCAGAGCTGTAGAATCAATAAGATGCTTTGGTCAATCATTATGGGACTTGCTCTTTGCTATAATCTCATCCTACACATCTCTAAGCTATAAGTGACTTGGAGCAGCTATCTTGCCTTCGTTCATTTGACAGAGCACAGAAAATTTAACACGACACAGCCTGTCAGACCTCTCCCAGAAGGTTTGGGCACAAGCATTAGCTAAATCTAGCCCTCGGTTCCATGTGGCAATAACTGGGATCTTCCTATTCTCCCGAACATGTACAAATACTATTGTCTTGGACTGGGCGCACAGAACTGGTAAAGTTCCTCCCACATGTGGAGGAATATTATTTCTGCCATAGCATTTCTCCCAGGCTACTTCTCAAGTCATGAAGTGCTTCTGAAGCACTTTTTTACGCAAGTAACACTCCAAAACTAATAACTGGTCAAGGACTGTAAATAGAGATAAAGCACTGAGAATTAGTTAGCTTCAAACAAGCTTATTTGTGCAGTGTGAATCAATTGATTTCAAAACAGTGATATCTCCACAATTAACCATCTGATTAATCACCTAGATTCTTCCACATTCCATGAGCAATGGGATACATGAATACTTTGACCTTGGATTAGATGGGAGTGAACAGATCTCTTCTCCCACTGGCAAAGGGACAGGAATGCTGCCCATCTGACTGTAGTCCTATCTGTTTTAACCAGCTGCCCATTCATTTTTCCACCTTCTACTCTTTCCTCCCTGCCCACATCCCTCCGGACTCACCTTGACATCTCTATGGGCAATGTTCATTGAATGAAGGTACTGGATGGCTGTTCCGATGTCTCTCATGATTTCAGAGGCCTCTATAAATACAATTGCAGCGAAAGGTCACATTAGCATTTCCACTGTAACTCAGGGCCACGCTGGGGAATGCTCATGACTTACAAACAGCTTGCTGAATACAGGCCTAGCGTGAAGGCTCGAAAACCTAAAATTAGCCCCAACAGCTGTGTTTTGGTTTGCAGGCAACCATACCCCCAACTCCCCGGCTGCGCAGCCCTCCTCCTGCGGAGCACAGGAACAGAACGGCTCAGGCTCCTGATTTTCATGAGCTTGTCAACATGTGCTTTAATTTGCTTACCAAAAAGGCATCAAAAATAGAAGAGCTACGCGAGCAACACCGGGCTGTGGAGAGAAGACCCCCTATCAGGACATGTCCTCGGTTGTGCAGGACAGAAGTTTAAATTTCAGCCTCTGACTCAGAGGCAATTGGTCTAACGGAGTCTCTCAAACCAGAGCAACAGGATGAAATCTTTATTTTAGGATAGATCCCATCTTTGTTCTTCACTTTCTTTAAATTTTTTCCTTACGAGAAACAAAATCAAAAGAAGCACTAAAACGTTCTGTTCTGCAAAGCCCAAACTGCTGCCCTTGTGACGATGTTTCTAAAATTTAACATATAGCCCAGAAGGAAACTCTGGTGGCTGCTGAGCTGCCTTGCAAGAGCAGCCTTAAGTTTGCAAGAGTAGCTACATGGGGAGCTGCTTCAGAGCAGGAAGCAGCAGCATTTCCATGGTACCAGGAGAAGATGATATTAAATCTTCCTTGGATAGGAAACCGAATTCCAAGTGTTTCTCTGTCCCCAGTGGAACAGAGAAAGGATTCTTCTAGTTTCCAATGGAAAGTTGCGGAAAAAGTCTGGTCAGTGAAAAAGGTAAACCTGGAAACCCTCTTTTCCAGGAAAAGAATGTTAATTTATTGCAAGAGACTGAAGGAAGGTGTATTTTTATCTTCAAACTCCAAAATGGATTCTGAGTAAGTATTGTGAATATTACATAATGGGATTTAATTCATAAAAGCCATGCTTTTTATCAGAGTAGAGACGCTAATTATCACAGAACTGATTTTCCATCTGGACTCTTGTACTTGAGGGGAACAAAGAACTGAAATGTAGGGAACATGTGACTGAAAATGCTCCTTTTCCCCTGAAGAATCCTGCCCCATAAAGGGTTCATCATAGAGCAGGAAACACAGAGTCAGTAAAAGCTTGGCCTTTGTACCACACTTATAAAACAGTCACAGTTATTTATAAACTCAGGTAAATTTTTCCCCTTCTAATCAATCTGTGAGGATGTCCATCACGAGCACGAAGGTTTTTACCCCAAAACAGAAATAAGCTCTTGTCTGTTGTGAATGGCAAGGAGAGTCGCAGTCAAGCGCATCCGTGGGGCTCTAAAAATAATAAACAGCAATGCCAATAAAAATGACAAGGCTACTCTCTTGCAAGCTCTGTCACTGACTCACAGCAGGCCCTCAAAAACACACAGCCCTTATTATAGATGAGCAGGCTTGTTTACAGTGTGGCTAAAAACGCTTCCTTTCGAGCAGTGCTTCAAAACCCTTGAATAAGAGATGCGCCATCGGATGCGATTTGCTTATTACATTGGTCACCTCGCAGCACTGCTCGGCACAGGGATGCTGCTGGAAGGACAGCCAGGAATGAAGTCACAGGAGGGCTCTGCTCACTGGACTCTGGAACAGGGCAGGGACTAGGATAGCAGGGCTCTGATGGTTCAGAGATGAAGCCACGGAGCAGATTTGTATGAGGAACTTTCCTCTTCACCTGTCACATTGTGTCTAAACTCCAGCAATTCTGGAAACTCCTCATCGTCTGGGGCCGTTTAAAGTTCTTGTTTTATTGAGATTCAGATAGAAAATTAACAGAAGAAAACAAAATTACAAAGCAAAACTAAGGGAGGGCACAGAGCAAGAAAGGAGCAGTCTCACAAAGTTGAGCTTTGGTTTCTCACCTCTCTCTGTGAAGGCTTGGTCTCCTCTCTCCTGGATCCTGCTGAACAGCTCTCCTCCCTCCATGCTGAAACAAAGTAAACAGAAAAGAAGCCGGGATGAGCAAAACCCACCCAATTAACACCTGCCTGTGCATCTGCTTAATTGCACAGAACCACTGCAAGGAGGTATTAGAAAAGATGGCAGCCTGCCTCCTATCCCAGTGCTTCCCAAGCACCGTGTCCCACTTGAATCAGTGCACAGAGCCCTTCTGATATGGAATAAATACAAAGCAAACCAAGATCAAGGAGTTTTGATGCTTCTGGTTTAATACACAGTGACACAAGGAACATGACACACACATAGCTGGCAGGTCAAATGTGCTGGCACAGGCAGGCTGACAGTAAACTTGTTTTGTCTAAGGGTTGGACTTGAAGGAAAAGGAAAGCAGAAACTAGACAACCTGCAAAGGATTATTAATTTGCTTTCAAGGAAGAAGACCCCCTAACTGTGGTATTGGAGAGAGTAGGAAAAGTTACAGTCAAAACAGCAGCAAAAAGATCCTGGCAGATCATAGGAAGTTGGAAGCTGAACACAATCAAAGCTCTCCGTATTTGAGAGACATGTCTCAAGACTTTATTAATTACACTGATGATTTCAGGAGGATTAATTGTCACGGGCTGCAAGAGGAAGTTTTTTCTGCTTAAGGTTCCTCATTCCTCCATCACGCGAGCTGGCAGCTGCCTATTTCCCTATCCATTATACCAGGGTATCAAAGGCTTTGCTGTGCAAGCAAAAAGGGTGCTGCTGAGCAGAGAGGTCACGAACGTGGCATCTACCACCCCTTCCTCCCTCGGCCCTTGCTCCTACCATTCCATGACGATGAGGAGGCACCGCTTCCCGTGATGGACATTCTCATAGACGTCCAGGACATGCACGATGTGGGGGCAGCCCGACGCCCGCCAGTGATACTCCACCTCCTGACGGGCTTTGGGGTTGTCATACAGGAGCTGCGTGGAAACAGGAGAGAGCAAAGCCATGGGTCACACCACTCCAATTCGCTACCTATGTGCGACTGCTCTGGGCTTGAAGGTGCTGGCAAGGGCTACTTCCAGCTCTTTTTTTTTCTTTCTTTTTCAGCTAAAGGAGGCCACGACTGTAAAGAGGAAGGAAAGCTTCAAAGGCAGGCAGGGCACTGCTCCTCTGCCTTCATTCCATGGGCTGCAAGGGCCCCAACGTGCAACTGAACACCCTGCAAAAATCCCATCCGCCTTCCGACGGAGAAAAACAGGCTGGGCTCTGCATTCTCAAGAGGCTCAGATCAAGGAAAAATTGCCCTAAGTGGGAGCATTTAAACATGCTTCAGGGTAAAAATTAATATCTATCTACACTTTCTCTTAGAAAGGTGTTTTCTTATGACCAGTTGCCCTTGGGTACCTCCCAGCTTTTGCCGTACGGATGTCAGCTCATCTGCATTCAGTGCCTTACACAAACTAAGCACCAAGAAACATCTCCCTCTGACATTTAAAGAACTGCAACTTGGTGCTGCACGAGCACCTCAGCAAATTCTGCTTTTTCTCTTCCTCAGGCTCCTCTCATGCATCTGGATGCCACTTTGTGGTGGAGACTCCCTCTTTATTGCATGTGCACATGGTTCCCACACGGTAAGGCTGTAAGCTTGAGACTTTATGCACTGCAGTAAAACAGAGTAGCAAAACTGGTACTATATAAA
>JAVCKT010027842.1:0-11844 GCA_032273925.1 Rhynchotus rufescens | reverse complement strand
TACACAGTATAAATTCTAACACATAGAAATGGCTCGAACCAGTCTCTTGATCCCAGAAATGCAGAGACTGCTGCAAGCTGCACGTCTGACTGGTGGGAATCTGAAAGGATGGGCTCAGAGCAACCCCAAGAGACACAGGCAGAGCTGCGGGGGGGTTAGGAGGCTGCATCTGGTTAGGGGGCCTTTGATGGAGATACAAGGTCATGCATCCTAATGCTCAAAGAGCTAAAGATCCCATGTTACTGATGGGAAAAGCAAGTGTGTTAACCGGAGTAACTGGTTAAATTCTGGATAAACTCCAACATAGGTAATCACATTCTGTTTAACAAATCCTCCCTCCACTTGCAATTAGAAGTATTTATTACATTTTGTTTGCAACTCCTGCACTGCTCCCACCATAGAAGCAAACAGGAAGGCCAGTGTTTGACACATACATGGAAAACAGGGTTGCTAAGTAGGTAATGGTGAACACTAACCTTTTAAAATGAGAGACCACACAGCTGAGCTGAGCTAAGTTGTACTGTGTGCACCATTCACAGTATAAGAGGAACCCAGATTGAGTCCAGCTATTGGGCTGCACCACTATGAAGCAGACTGTACTATAGATCTCTCTATCCTTGGTGCCCTAACCATACTCAGTGTCATCACAACAGGAAGGTGAACATCTGACTCTCAGTGGAAGTCATGAATACTGAGCTAACTATGTCACCAAAATACAAAAAGAGAAGTCTCAAGAACCTCTGTCTACACAGGGATCCAACCAGGTAGGTGGCAACAGTTGCTATTTACCAACAGGTTTCTTCTAAAAACAATGGTATCATTTATATGCCTGAACACACCTAAAAATCATGATCCTTCCCAGCTCAGAGGGTCCAAAGGAAGCAGCACAAGACCTATAATGAAAAAGTAATAAGATGTGGGCAAGAACAACATTTCTTTCCTTGCATTATTTACATGTGCACAACAAAAATGGAGCTGTTGGGAAAAATACTCTCAAGCATTTCTGGATCTCCTGACCCTACCCTTCTCTTATTGGTATAATATTTATGATCTTGCATAGCTTAACTCCTCCATTGAGTCTTATGCCAATTCGCAGACCAGGTGCTGTGTAGGTGGGTGCTGTGTGGGTTTCCCCTCTGCTCGGATGCCTGAACTATGATAGCTGAGCATCATGTTCAGCCAGGCCCAAATGTCCTTTGAGTCAAGATTAACACTCTGTAGGAAACTGGGGAAGCAGCCTGGGATCAAAAATCTCTTAAAACTTTTGTTAATATCTAGTTGTATAAATAGTACAAATCTGTCTATGAGAGGAAGAAAAAAGCTCTTAGTCACTTGTACAGACTTGCAAACTCACACTTCATTTGTCAGAATGTCACTGAACAGTAGAACCCCATTCTTGGTCTCAGTTTATTATCATTTAACTCCCTTGACTTTAGTGGAAGGTATCTGGAATCCTATCAGAAACAGAAAAAATAGAAACTATACTTTTTGGCACTTCAGGAAATACTTATGAATTAGGAGCAGTTGCTGGTTTTAGCTCATTTCAAAGAATGCTCTTTCTACTTGTTTTTGCTTTTTACTTATTCCATTCTAACACTCTGCTAGGATCCATCTTTTTAAAGGGGCACTTTGCCACAAAATCAGCACATTTCCCTGTGCTCTGCCGAGCAGTGGACAAGCACCTAGAGTTAACACAACCAGATTTCTGAAAGCCCCTGCGTTTTCCTGTCCACTGTCAAGACACAGAGGCTCTTGTTCTCTTAGAGTCTCTGATGAAAAGAAAAAAGAAGAACTCAAGGTAAAATTCAAGTTGGAACAGCATCAGTATCAGATTGCCTCAAACTACTGCAGCAAAACTCTACCCATGCTCTCTCCAAAGCTCTCTGGCACATCTGGAGTTTCATAGCATCAGATCAACTCAGATGACAGCAGTCTGTCAAGAGACAGCCAGGAGCCCATCACACAGAAATGTAAAATGGAGAAAACTCTTAAGCCCAAAATAGATTCTTCTGTAATATAGAGATAGTTTGCCTTTTTCCAAAAAAACTTCCTTACATGGAAAGGACAGAAAACTAATTCTTTCTGTCCAAAAACACTTTGATAACTTAGCCTTTAGGGTAGGGACAAGAGCACTACTAGCAGGCAGATCTTTTCACACACATGAAAAGCCCCATGTCCTGTGCACAAGGGGTGGAAGGGACACAAAGACAAGCCTCCCACAGCTGGCTATGTGAGCAGCTTCAGAGGACCTGCAGATTTTAATCCTGCAGGTACAAATTAGCATTAATTAAATCCCAACGTTGTCTCAGAGTGGAAAGCCAGCTGAGTGGAACTCATTTCAAGAACAGTTTCTGTCTTGCTTTGAGAGATGGCAGTTCAGAGCACCATACTTGGCCCTAGAAATTTAATTGTACCTAAATTAAGACTGAGAACCCATCAGGTTGGACTAAAGCCTAGCAGGATTCCAGAAAACAGATTTCTATCAGTTTTCTTTCCTAATATCGTTCTGCACCATTTTTTGGAAATCCTTTCTTTTTTTGCACCCAATTTTTCCTGTAAAAGAGCAGTAAAATTCCAAAGGACTCTATCAGGAGTTAAAATCACACAGTATATATTTGCCAGCGCATGCAGTGTTTATTTTTAAACAGTGCCAAAAGTGTTTATAGATAGAAACAACAGGACAACCCATAATTAAATAACTGTTTCTGCTACATCTGCTATTTAGCAACTTGAAGGAAAATAATTTCCCAATAACAAATACGAATGGTCAAGAAAGCTCTCAAGTTTGGGTCCATTATTACCATATAAAATAACATATTAGTTGCTTAGCTACCAATCATAAAAGAAGCCCAATTAAAAATGAAAGAATCTTAACTAGCTGCATGGAATATAAAAGTGAAAAGTTAAAAGCTGTCAGGTGGTTAGTGGAGAGAATAGTGAGAAGTGATTGACAAACTGGGCTTGCTTTTCTTCAAATTTGGCTTTGATTCAATAAATGATTGACACACTGATGTCGTCTGAAATAGCAGATTGTGCTTTGGAGAGGCTATTTAACAGCCCATTGATTGACAGGTTACTAAAATTGTCCCATGGACAGAGGTAACTAAACAGAGCTATATTTTGACAGTATTTTTTACCTGTATTTACTATGCAGTTTATATTTAAAGCAGAAGTAGAGAAAGGCCCGTAGAAGTGTCATTCAGTTTCAAAGAAAATTGTTCAATGTCTCCTTTTCTAATATTGTTCCATAAAACTAAAATTTCATTAACCTGCTAAGCATTGTGCAAGTGTTTGCCCATTTGCACACAGGGCACCTGCTCCACAGCCAAAGGGGGACACAACAGGGTAATTCCATTCATTACCCAGCCAGGCCCAGGTAACAAAGCTCAACTCAGTGGGGACAAGGTGGTCACCAACCTTGGTCCCAGCAATCCCTAGGATCTAAGGGCAACATGGAGTCATGTCCGAACTCAAGATCTACAGCAATCAGTGACACAGGATTGGGATGGTCTCTTCTGAACAAAATCTAAGCACATAAGGAGGCAACAAACTTTGCCACATGGAATACAAAAACTCAAGGAAAAAGGGTCTTCTAATGCCTTTTCTTTTTCCCCTTTCTCCCAAAGAAATTGCATCACCCAGTAGTTTTTCTAGAATAAACATAATCTTTTCCCCTTCCATCACTAGCCAATAAAGCTAACTTTCTGAGTATCACTCCAGCATTTTTAACTGTTTTAGCCAAAAATTTATTCCTACTACTGAAAAATAACTTTTTCCTATTTCTCAGCACCCTGCTTTTTGTTATCCTAAACTTATAATTAGGATGTTGCTTACTTGGTTTCATAACTTTTTTTCTTGATGTTTAAAACTTGATGGAACTTCAATATTTTTGACAAACTTCCTTTACATGTCCTAATTATTCAAACAGAATATCCCTGGCTTCTCATCTTCAACTTCAACTCAGCACCATTTGCTCTTAAAAATTCACTTCACTTACTCTAAATAAGATTGCACATAAGATAATACAGGTGAGTACTGGAAAACAGAAACTTAAGACATTCAAGAAATATATTGCAAGCACACCAAGCAAAGTACTCAAGTTAGCAGATTGCCCTCTCTCAGCTAAACACAGAGATGAAAAAGAGGTTGTCCCTTTCAGGGAAACTCCTGTTTTTAGGGAAAATGCAACCAATTTTCAACAGAAAAGGCAAGAAACAGTATTACTAACAACCACTTACCTCCCAGAGAAGCTTGTACAGAAAACCAGGATGCAACCAGACCCTAAAAAGGTCATAGGTGCCCGAGGCAGTGCTTTTATAGAGCAGGGCAGGCAGCAGCTCCACGTGTGCCTGGCTGCCCAGCAGCTGCAGCTCGTGAGCGCTGCTCTTATGAGCAACACCTGGGGAAGAGCTGCCCAGTCCCCTCCAAAAAGGCAAATCCAGGCTTCTAGGTCCAGGGCACAAGTGTTTTCACTAACATTCAAAATTTTGGATAATTGTTTGATAGAAAGAGAGTATTCCTTTCAACAAAGAAGCTTTTCCATCCTCTGGTTTTATGCATGGAATTAGGTGCTGTTTGATATGTGAAAATATTGTCTCTTGTATCAATAAGAGTTTTTCTTTACTGAAATTGCATTTCAATTAAAATCACATTAAATATTTCATCCCTCTTGCTGGCTTTAGCATTTAAGTTTCTCTGCATTGTTTATTAAACAAATGTGCTTGGTATGTGTAAACTGTGTTTGTCCATTTATCTTTCCTTGACATTAAAAAAAATCCCAGCTTGGCTCAGTGGATGACTTGGTTTACTATGACTGGCAATGTAGAGAATTACAGATTCTTGAAGTATTTAGCAACTGACCTTTTCTACAACCATTATCATAGGAAACTAGATGCTTTAGAGAGTACTGGTATCATTTCAACCCCCAAAACATAGGATACATAAATTATTCCAATTGCCAGCATAATTCTCTTCTATAACTATAAATAATAATGATAATAAATAATCATAGCAATAAAAGAAAGAACAGGCTTACACTGCACAAATACAAAATCATTTATGCCATAATGGATAGCATAGATCCCCAAATCATGGTGACTGGGTGGTTTATAATTAAATTATCTGGACAGATAAGGGTACTTGCTAACTTTGTCACATCGACAGTCCTAAAGCCATTTTTAAGAGCAATTCTAGTTCCAAATATCTATGCCTCTGCCTTGCTCTATATTGGCTCCATAATATATTTTCCTTGACTTACCAGCTCTCTTTATTTGGTTGTCTACTCAGTCTTTACAAGAAAGAAAGAAATACAGCATCAAAGAGCCCCTACTATTTACTTACGTGGCTTCGGAAGTGCTCTGATATCCCCAGCTCCTTTAGTACTTTCAGAAGCATAAAGATGTTCTACTGTCCATGGGAAAATCTCTTTTCCTTCTCCTTTTCTTGTCTCCTCTGGAAGATGTAACATCACAGCCACTGGCAACTTGTGGATAGACCTTTCTCAGTGTGAATGAATATTGCATAGCCCCACAATTCTGCAAAGACACTCATCTCCTAAACGAAGGACTAATCTCATGCCATGTGTAATCCTTACAGCCATATGTGTTGCTCCAGAAACCATCTCACAATTTCTGCATTAGGAAATCTTATTTCCTTCTTTCCGTAGTGATTTTTTGATTGACTGGGGGGAAAAAAAAAAAAAGATGTCATCTTCTAACTGTTACCTTGCCTGCCATTGCAGGGAGATGCTCTGCACTGTTTATCACATAGTGCAAAACATATTTATTTTATACTCTTATCACTCGTGACATTAAGAAAAACGTACTAGAAATATTTTTTCAGCAGAATAGGATATCTCAGGAAAAAAGTTTTAGAAAAGTATTGTCTTGTTGATTCTGCTTTTTCACTGTAAAAGGGCAATTTTCTTTTTATTTTTAATTTACATTTTTATCTCACCACTTTTTCGAGACTACAATTTCCTTCCTACTTCTAAAATATTCTAATGATGTGGGTTTTTTCTAGGAGAGAAAAATAAATCCACTAGTCCAATGTGCCTACTGGGTAAGGATTTAATTCAAAATCCACTGAAGAAAGTAGGAAGTGTTTGGAACACAGTATGAGCAACTTTTAGATAAACTCTAAACCAGCTTTTGCTGGTTTGGTTGGTAAATGGTACTGAGTTATTGCTTATTTTGGGGAAAAAAAAAAAAAGTGGCATGTTTTCTATTGTTTCTTAACTAGAGATTTGTAGTGATTTTAGGAAAGAAAAATTAGTTCCTAAAATGAGAGCTTCCAGTCTGTTTCAGTGTGCAGTGGTTTTGCAAGACCGAATTATAAATTCTGGAAATAGGATGTCATAGTTAAAAAATGCATGGTGAGTCTTATGTATAGTTCTGAATGAGATCTTATGTGATATTCTAGCTGATGACATTGTGATGGAAGATGAAGCACAGATGTGCCTGAAGAAGGTAGCTGCAGCCAGAGCTGTGCAAACCATCTCACTGTTTTACATTCTCATTACTTGGCCACAAAATATTATTTTTGCAGTTAGATGGAAGTTCAAACTCCAATGCCTCTTTTTCAGCCAAAAGGTGAATCGTTTAGCTGAAGCCTAGAAGTCAAAGGATTCTGAAAATGTTGCCTGCTAGTAGTCAATGTATAAATTATTAGCAATATCAGGGTTTCATCCCAGGAGGTGAAATGTAACCTTCCCTACTACTCCACCAAACTGGAGCCACTGAGCAGGCTGGAAATGCCTGCAAAAGGGGGAAATGGATTTTGCCACCATGCTGCCATTCTACCCTTTTTATGGGAAAAAGCCCTCCTGGATAGCCTGGAGTAGTCTGAACACATGGGAAAAGTTAGAAATGGCAAGACACAAAATGAAATACATGCTAATATGGAAGTGCTCCGTAAGAGCATCCTCTACATGGGGCCAGGCCAAGGAAAGATTACATCTGTCACTCAGTTAAGACAGAAAGGTGCCACACATCCCCCTATGAAAGCTTTTCTTTCTTTTTTAGCTTTTGTCTTCACCACAGGAATGAGCTATGATCAGATTGCAAAAATAATGAAGACCAGTGTTAGAAGAGTAGGACCTCCGGCTGCAGCAAGACTTTCAACGGCGCTTAGAAAGCATATAGACGAGGTAAGGCCATTAAACTTGTACTCAGAAAAATTTCAGAGCTATCACTGATCTTCCCTGAGGACCTGTGGAGGACAAGGGGCTTCCAAAAGATTCAACCAGTGCAAACATAGTTTTTACATTTAACACAGAGTGGATGGAAAGGTGCTCTGTGTTAGCTTACCCTATATAAAAATACTGAAAGAAAATAATCAAACTATTATAAGGACCTAGAACATAATAAGGAGATGAGCAACAGCGAATATGGAATTATTAGGGATAAATTATGTCAAACTCACGTAATCACACTCCATGCCGAGGTGACAGACCTTGTGGGCAGAGAAGTCGTATATCTTGACTTCAGTAAGATGCTGCCACTGCCTCCCATAACAGCCTCATAAGTGAGCTCTGGAATATTCTCCGGATAAGATTATTATAGGGCATAGGTCAGAAAATCATCCGAATGTATACATTAACAGCTCACTGTCAGACTGGAAGCACCTCTGCAGTGGGTCCTGGCTACAGTAATATTCAGTATTTTTCTGAATGTCTTAGAAGGTTCTTAGAAGGAACAGGAACATTTGCCTGATACCTGCAGATGGTACCAAGCTGGGGGGAACTGAAACAGTCTTTGAAGCCAGCATTATAATACAGAATGATCTTGACAAACTGCAGGAATAGTCTGAAAAAAAAAGCATGCAATTCAAGATGAATCAGTGCAAAGTTGTCACTGATGCGTAATCAGCTGTTCAAATATAGGATGGGGACAACTGATTACAAAGCAGATCTGCAGGAAAGCATCTGGGGTTAGAGTGAATCAGAAGCTGTACATGAGGCAACAGTGTCATGCCGTTGCAGAAAGGGCAGATGTCAAACTGGGACATACAAACAGCAGTGTCATATGTTAGACATGTGAAGGAATCCCACTTGGTGCTGGGAAGATTTCGAATGCCATGCAGCATCCAGATTTTGGTGCTGCGCTTCCAAACATGTGTTGTCGAGCCACAGAACAATGAAAATTGTGCAAGGTCTGAAGAACATGACCTACAAGGAGCAACCGAAGAACTGGAGTTATTTGCGTAGTAGAAGTAATAAGTCCTCCCATATATTAAATATTCCTGAAAGAGGAATGAAATAAACTCTTTTCCATTTTGGTGGAGAACAGCATAAAAAGGAACAGACACGTTTCAAAAGAGTGTTAGGAAAATTTCCTAATAGTAAGGCCTCTGGAATAGAGAGCCTGGAGAAATAGTTGAATGTGCATTATATTGGCCAACTGTGCCTTAAAAATGAAATAGGTGTAGATAACCCTAATACTGGTCGGAGCAGACAGTTTACAGTTACGTTCTATTTTCTCAAAGGAATCCCCAGTCTATGAAAGTTGATACTTCCAAAATTGTTCTAATTCCAGTTGTGTTTCAAAGAGATTTTTTTTTATAAATAGAGTAATTCTAAGTAACAAAGAAGGAAAGGTTGAAGCTGACAATGTCTTTATCTGACAATGTTACCACTTACTGAAAATTTTTGACTTATCAAAATCAAACTATTTCTAATTTTTTTTTCATTTTTTGCTGAAATTGTCAGAAATACAACTTTTTTTGGTCCAAGGCGAAGCATGAAGGAGGTCACCAACTTGGAGATGAATTCCATTCAAGTTGAATTCTGTACTTTATCCATGACTCACAGAATTTAAAAAAATAATAAAAGAAAAAAAGTAGTACCTCTAATCACCAGCACTGCAGGCACTAACAGCAAGTCAGACAAAAGTAAGCAAGATCTGACACTCTTCAGGTCACAAAGCTGAGTTCATTGTGACCACCTGAGATGGGAAATGTTATTGAAGACAAGTGCACACACAATATTTGGCCCTATATTGTGCACAAGAATGTCTATATTACCTACTGCAATGCCCAAATCACATGCAGTATTTTGAAAAAGCAGACTAAAAATACCTAAAAGCCTGAACAATAGATCACACTACACTTCCATGTAATTTGCACCTAACCAAGAAATTGGAAAACCTCTAAGAACACATCCCATTGACTGTATATTGCTATACCGGGGGGAAATTCCTTCCTGATCCCAGTGGGGAATTCAGCTCATGCCCTAAAGCACGAGATTTGATTACTCTTTTTTGAACATGCATAACTGCCATTGCTATTACTGGTCATAACATTTTGTCAGGAAAGAGAAATATTATTCTGCAATGTAATAAAAATAGATAAAATTCAATATAGCTTCAGAATCATTTGCTACATTTCCAAAGTAAACATTAAGCACCCATCAAGATTATTCCATGGGATAAGCCAAGGAAGCCTCCAGTGCTATCTGTTCCCTTTATTATCTCTAATTTTCAAGTGTGCAAAAATGCTTTCAGTAAATATTATGGGTTCTTCCTGTGCTACAGGAGATGCTGCATGACCTTCACCAAGTTAGTTATAAATAACAGGAGGAGAGTGCACACAAACGCTGCTTAGTTCCAGGGCCATTCAAAACTAGCAGCGGAGTCTGACCAGCGAATAAAAATGGACACCAGATTCTGCTCGTGTTTTTTTCCCCCTTCTTCATAATCCCACCCCAGTTCGCTGCTGAAAGGCATTCTGTTCTGTCAGCCATAATGGCATCTGCTGGTGGAGACAGGAAGCCATAAATCTGTAGGGTTCCTCTCGACCAAGCCTTGTTAATGCTCCCATTTATCACCGCGGATAGGGTGCCATCTCACTAGTGCTCCACTCAGAAGTCCATCTTCTCAATTTCCCCTTCCCAAAGGAGCAACCATTTAAAAGAGAGACTTTCTCATCTTGCACGTCGAGCCCGGGAACGCCACTGATAGGAATACCATAGGCAGCGTGTAGCGCTTGGATGGGAGCCATGGCTCCGGAGAACAATAGCCGCGCTCGCCGGGCCCACGCTCGGCTTTCCCTAAACCTGGCGCGCGTGCCGGCAGGCCCGCACACACGGGCCGCTCCAGACGCGCGAGCGGCGGAGCACCGAGGGGTTCTCCTGGCCCCAGGTGCTTGCCGGTGTCCCAAGACATCGCCTCACGTCCTGAGGTCTGGCAGGACAGTTAATAAAAATGTCACGGGGCGGAAAGAGCTTTTAACGCACAGTTCCTCCCAGTAAACAAGTGATGCTGCCCGGGGCACCGTGCCCACCTGGGTGCCACCAGGGAGCCCAGGGATAAAGGCACAAGCAGGGGCATCGATATCGCAGCTGCCGGTGCCACCGTGGCCGCACTTGGCACCCCGCGCTCACCCGTCGGAGCTGGGGGCAAAGCTTCTGGCTTTGAACTGAGGCTTTGCTTGCACTGGTAAATGCTTCTACATTTCCTCCAAGAATTGCTCGAGTTCGTACAGGGAAGGCTGTGAAAGGGGGTTGACACTTTCATAAGCACCGACTCCCAAGAGGCTCCTAAAGAGGGAGCCTGGAGAGGGAATTCCCTGGGTGCTGCCCAGAGGGAGGGCACAGGCCGCTGGGCGATACTGGGTGAGCCCGGTCTGGCAGAGCAGGCGAAGGGCATGCCAATTATTTCTGTTAATCCCAGTAATTTCCTTAGGAAAATACAGATGCCCCAACAGTGACATCTGAGAACTCATTTCCCCCACAAATTCAGGTTGTCCTGAATTAGTCCTGTGAAATCCACCCAGAAGACTCCTTATACAAATCATATGCACACACCTGAATCCATCCTTTCCATCCCGAAGCATCCCGAAACCTTAAAGTGCTGTGGGATTCCCTGGGAGGGGGAGATACCAGGTATCGGCACGGGGCTGCTTCAGCCTCTGAGGTCTCTGTCCCTGGATCAAACAGGACGGCTTGGAAGGGCCAGGAGCGCCCCACGGGAAAAAGGGAATTCCCTTAAAATTAAGGGAGCTGGAAGAGCACAGGGTGCTGCACCACTAAGAACCAACGTGGTGCCTCCGAGCGCGGCGGCTTTTAGCCGGGCGGCCGTGGGAAACGGCGGCATTGCCCACGGGCAAACTTTGCGGGAGGCGGCGGGGACGGGGGCAGCGCGAGGAGAGGCCCCCGCGGGGCGGCGCGGGCGGGACGCGCGCGGCGGGGGCGCTGCGCGGGGCGCTGCGCGCGGCTCTGCGCGCGCCCCAGGTGCTTGCGCGGCGCCGCGCGCCCTGTCTCTTTAACGGAGCGCCCGCCGCCCGCCGGCGCGGAGTCAATTTCCTCCTGTCATCAGGTCGCGGAGGAGGAGTTTGCTAATGTGCCGTTTGCTCGCGGATCGATGCTCGCTGGCATCGCCTCGCCCTGCCTGTGCGCGCGTGTGTGTGCGCGCGTGTGCGCGCGTGTGTGTGTGTGTGAGAAGCGCAGATTCCCTCCCATCCCCGGCCGCGCTGTCCTCTCCCATATCACTCACTGCCTGGCATCTGACAGCAGCGAACCGCGGCGCTCCGCGCACAGCCGCGCACACGCGCGCAGCCCGCGCCGCGCCGCGCCGCGCCGCCATACAGCCCTGCGAGGAGGAGCAGGAGGAGGAGGAGGAGAGGGGAGGAGAGGGAGGAAGCAGCGAGCCCCGCAGCCTTTGCCAGAGCTGCCTTTTTAATATATATATGCATATCTATTTTGTTATTTATTTATCGCCGTCCTCTGGCACTGCGGCCGCCTTTCATTTGCTCCTGATCTTGGATGTTTGAAGCAAAGCAAAGCAAGTGTTGCAACAGTTAAAAAAAAAAAAAAGAGAAAGAAAGAAAAGCCAACCAAAAAAAAAAAAA
>JAVCKT010027840.1:8820-20325 GCA_032273925.1 Rhynchotus rufescens | reverse complement strand
TTCAGGCAGAGTTTGTAAGGGAGTTTAAGCTACTTGTTATGGAAATGAAAGGTCATTTGCTGGTTGCTGGAGAAAAAAAAAATGTCCAAACCCCTCTGTATATCTCTCTCCTGCCCCAGCTGCAGCAGGGAGTGCTGGAAGGTCACCCTCAGGAAGGTGTTTGGACAGAGGTGGCTGATGTGGCTTAGGCTTGGTGCCTGAGCAGAGGTTTGGCCTAGCATCAAGACGTCAGAGCATGGATTCATCCACTCGTGTTAGAAGGTGCAGCCACCTCAGACTCTGATTTGACTCGTGTCCAAAATTGGAGGGTTCCTCGTGATATTTTTTGATGATCTAAATACTATACACCTTTAAATCCAGTTCTCACTTCAAAAATAGCTGGGAAACTGGTGTGAAAGTTCTGCTACTAAATATATGTTGGAGTGAGCTTTTGATCTGTTACACAACAGTACCCAGACAGGAATGTTGATGAACTGATGTTCTCTGAAAACAGGAATATCCCTGTCTAGAAGCTGTCATCGAACTCGCTGGAGACTTGCAGTTACGTGGAGAGAGGCTGGATGCTATTTGTTAGTGATAATTTCATGTGTGCATATGAAGGAAATTGTAGAGAACCACGTGTTAAAGATGCTCTTGTTGGGGGCATCTGGAGCCGCTGAATGTGGAGGCTCATGTTGTGTAAAGCTAAGAATTCAGGCTGGAGAAGGAGTGAGGCAGAGTGCTGCCTGCATGATGCACTGAGCACTCAACAGCACAGGGAGAAGAAAAGCACTGGCAAAGGTATGGTTGTAGGAGCTTCCTTACAGCAGCAACAGAAAAAGACCTAAAAAAACCTATGTTTTTTCTCTTTGTTTTAAGGTAAAGCGAGAATTAGCAGGCGTCCTCATTTTTGAGTCGCATCCCAAAGCAGGAACAGTATGTAAGTAAAGAGAGTGCTGTCAGATTGTCTTCCTTCAGTGGCATAAGCATGTAAATCCTTAATGTTTAAATGACCAGAGCAAAGTGTGGACGCATGCCTCAGCCTTGACCGACACACAGTGCTCAAAACCTGGGTACCAGCTGTTGCCTTAGCCTGTTGCCAGTTACAGGGACAGCGACAAGATTAAATCCACAGCCTTGGTTGGACATATGCATCCCCTAATATTTTCTATTTTAATTTAGATCAATCTTTATTTAAAATGTATTTTAACCTTTCCAATCAAAAAGCTGTCTTAATGCACAAACTATTTGAAATATTAGATTGGTCAAATCTGTTTATACTGGGAAGTTTTAGCAAATGAATGGCACATTTATAGATGCTAGAGAATAAGGGTTAGAACTCTGTGCTGCTGGTAGGATCAGATCAGAGTGCTGATCAGAAAGGGATAACCTAGCATGTATCAGTAAAGTACCAGTTGCAACTGCCATGGCAAACAAAACCAGCTTTTCACACCAGTGTAACAAAAAATACTGCAAGGTTTGTGGGTTTTTTGCCCCTGAAATCAAAGGAAATTGCTTTTAAAGTCGTGGTATGACCTTTTTCAAGGTAATCATTAATATAACTACAGTAGTTAGCTTGAATTTTATGAGTGCAGAATCTGACCCATTTACATTATGAATGTAATTACTATTCTCACCGTAAAATCTTTTCTCTCTTTTGTAGTATTTAATCAGGGAGAAGAAGGCACTTCTTGGTACATTATCCTAAAGGGATCAGTAAACGTAGTCATTTACGGCAAGGTATTTTTCTGAAGTCTTTTTATATTATTCTTATTAATGAAATTGTAAGAATAAACTTTGAAAAATGTGGTTTAATTTAGAGCAAAACAGTTTTCCCAGAGGAAACAAATTGAATGTAATTTTGTTAAGAAGTGATCCAGTGGTATCACTGATTATACTTTCAGCTGATTATTACATAATTCCAGGATGTATTACACACTTTCTGAGTATAATTCAGCAGTTACATTAGTATTATTAGCCCAAGTAATATGCTGGAATTTGGTGAATTGCCAGATTTCTGTCTCATGCGAGTTTTCATCTTGTGCGTTTACCACCTTATTCTTTGCATGTGGGTGGCTAACTTCTTTCACAGATGTCAGGCACATCTGCAGAAATGCTGCTGTCTGGTTCTCAGGTTGCATGAAACCCTCCCAAACACATTCCTTTTACATTTTAGTTACACTAGAAACCTCAAAACACCTCTACTGAAATTCTTGTATATGAAGAAAACACTTTGGTCCACCTCAGTCCTTTGGGTCTTTAAAAATCTCCCTCCTATTATGGATTTCTTTCAGTGACTTAGAAATCTCTATTCTGACCACTGAGCATTTCACAGAAATCTAACATGGACACCCTGGTGCTGTCTTTCCCCAGGTATCCCAGATTAGGCATCGGAACATTTTTTGCACCATTAGTTTAACCAGAATTGCAGCAAATGGATCTCTTCTGATTTATACCAGCACTGTGATTTGGCTCTGTGCTGTTTCAGTGACAACACAGCTCCAAAGGGCTCACTAGAAATATTTTAATATATTTTTGTTCTGAAATTCATCACAAAGCTATTGGATACATTAGTTACTGAGCAGTTTTTGCAGTCACTCCATAGCCAGGTGTTACTATTTTAATGATCAAATCTGCTCTTGCTACAGCACTACTTATGTGTGAGTAATTTTCCCATTTTCTGTGAGTAACACTGTAGTATATGAGGAATGATCAGCTTGTTATATCTCTCTTGAAAGGTAAAAATTTAAACCCACAGTTTCACTTAGACAACAACAGCTAATATGCTTTGAGATCTAGCGTTAAGTTAGAAATAGATCAGAATGAAATCCAAACTGTAAAACAGTGTCTGGAACTGCTGGAGAAAAGAATCTCCCTCTTAACATGATGTTCTGAAAATTTGATCTTTATTTTTCAGGACCTCTTAGAAAAAATATTAACAACTTCAGCAGGATGAGAAGAGTCCTTCACTATGAATCTAGTTTCAGAGAACAGGCCAATTCTTTCCTATTCTTGCATTTCTCTAGGAATAGTAATAACCAGCTATCAAGTATTGTTTCCTAGTCATTATTTTGGCTGCTGACTTCCTGCCAACTAGATTTGTTTTGGGGTTTGATTGTGAGGGCTGGTGTTTGCGCGAGGGCTCTCAATAGACGCCGCGGTAATGATGGGTTGCGGCGTGTAAATGTTTTGCTCGGCGCAGGGTGTGGTGTGTACCCTGCACGAAGGAGACGACTTCGGCAAGTTAGCGCTTGTGAATGACGCTCCCCGGGCAGCCTCCATCGTGCTGCGCGAAGACAACTGCCACTTCCTGAGAGTGGACAAGGAGGACTTCAACAGGATCCTCCGGGTAAGCCAGGAAGGGCCCCTGGCCTGCGCCAGGCCGGAGCTGGGAACTCTTCCTAGAATCTGTCTCGTTACCTGACAACATTGGGAGAGGGGCCTTGCTTCAAGTATCCCCTCGTTGTACAACAAAGATGTGATGGCCTAGGAAGTAAAGAACGTAAGATTTTTTTCTTCCTCTTTTTCTATTCCTAACTCTGCCCCTAAAGTGGGACTAAATGGGATCTTTGTCCGTTATATTATCATCTTTATCCATGCTGTTAAAAAGGCAGAATAAAGTTGGTTAAACCTAGGTGAGAAGGAGCCTCTTTCCTTTTGTGATCAAAAATCATGCACTTATTCAGAGACTAATCAGCCAAATCAGGAGCAGCTACTTTATTAAAAACAACTTCTCTTGCAGGATGTAGAAGCAAATACAGTGAGACTCAAAGAACATGACCAAGATGTGTTGGTATTGGAGAAGATCCCAGCAGGAAACAGAGTTTCTAATCAAGGAAACTCACAGCCTCAGCACAAGTATGTTTTCATTCAATAGTACTAATATCAGACTATGATTAACCTTTTCATGTGGTATTATTATCCAAACAATAGCATATTTCCCATTTCTATGCAAAAATGCAGTACATATAAAGTTTTCTTTTTATTTTTTAGCCATCAGCTAATCACATTCCCCATAGCAGGCAGCATATCCATTTACAGCAACATACTATAGTTCTATGGCTTTATACAATAATTCTCTAAAAATCTCACTGTAAATACTTATCTCATGTAATAGCTTCTAAATAGGCTACACGTGGAGAATGCTGAAATCCTGTTACGCTGTGCTACTGCATAAAAGACATGAGGAAAATATATTGTTTTATTGTTAAGTACAGATATTTTCATTTTTCATTTCAAACTCTTGATTCTAATAAGTTTGCTCATTAAAATTTATATACAAAAACAGGATTTCAAGCAATGAAAGTCACACAGATTATCTAACAGAATGGGCTTGCACTATAATAACAATATTCATTATATTTTCTTTACTGTCTGAAAGAGAAAAAGTACAATTCTGCTTGGTTGCTGCTGTGATAAGATTGGAGTGAGGTTATTATCATTCCAAATGCTAGTAAAACTGCTTAAGGCATTGTAAATGTATTATTTTCCTGCATGTGAAGAGATGTAGGATTCCACTGTTGTAAATACAGCTGGGCTATTGTGTTCATTACTGAAGGAGTTCCTATTCCCCCGGCGCAGAAGGAATTAACTTCGGTACCCTCCATTTTCATGTATGCCTTCCTACAGGAACGTGCACATTTTGTGCATATGTGTCTATTAATGAGCTTAGGTACACACGCAGAGACAACAGTAGCCCTTAGGGAAGAAAGTACAGCAGTGTTTTATTTCCAAGAGCCACCATTTCTTTGTTAGGATGAAGATTTTCAGCACAAATCAGGATGCATAATTTGCTGTAACATAACTCTTTTCCTGAGCAACACTCAAACTCAAAATAAGCGCGAAAAATCTTTAAGTCTCTTTACTTGCACCTCAGGCAAAGGTTTTCTCAGCGAAAGAGCTAATTTACTATGAGATGTTTTGAATATAGTTCTTGTCTGATCTGTGATTTTCTGTGATTTTCACATATCTATTTTATCTGCTTATCTAAGTAAAGAGATTTCATGTGTGAAGGGTTAGGCAAACCATTCTTTATGTTTTTACATACACATTTCAGAAACTGCCATTTCTTCTTTCACTTCATCTATTACGGAACTGCTCTGTTCTCCCAGGAAATGATTTAGAGCAAGATTCTCTGAGCCTAAATCAGTGAAACTTGGATACAGCCAGTGGATTTGCATCAGCAAGTGCTTAGTCCTAGGTTCACCTCCATTTTCTTAAATGTGATACATTTTTCCTGCTTTCAAAAGTGAAAATTCTATTTAAACATATTTTAAACACAACCTTCTTTGCAAGCTCTTTACACCAGCATTATTTCTATTATTTAAGATTTCTCTAGTCAGAATATGAGCTGATTTGAATGATAAAAATAGCTAGACCTATTTATAATCCCTGCCAGGCTGTACTTTTAGGGCTTACATTCCAGGAATATTTGCAGTAAAAGCTCAGAACTTCCTTTCTGTGAATTTTTTATGCATTTGAGCAGCTTTCGGGCACTATGAATGTGCTGATAATAATGACAAATAGACCCAAACCATCCAAAAGAGGAAGACACCCAGAAAGTTCACTGAGTGTCTTTCAGCAGACATCTCTTTGCTAACAGTGTGTTGGCAAAATCCTTTTATTTTAGATCTTTCAAGGTGATTTCACTGCTTTTGGAAATGGCATTCAGGCTTTGCTCCCTAACATAGCAAGAACTTGACTTAGAGAGATGCTCTGCACACCATACTTATTGACCAAGAGATGCAGTTGACCAGGAAAGAACCCCCTTTGCCTTGGGGAATGCTTCCCTTGGGAAGCAAAGGTGCCAAGCTGCAGTGTGGGTTGCTCTGCGTCCCCCTGTGCCGCCGCTCCCGGGGACCTGCTTTCAAGCAGGGACAGTTCTGCTTCGCAGGACTAGCTCTGAAGTTCTCCCTCCCAGATCTAACTTCCTCTTCATGGGTGATCCCGCTCAGGTGGGATAAATCCAGCAGCCCTGCGAGACCCTCCACTGTTCGTGCTCGCTTTCATATTCAGAGTGCAGCAAACTGCAGTTCCTCTGCTTCACTCACTGAGATACTTGGTTAGTGTCTCGGCGAGAGTGTGCGCTCGCTTAACAAGTGTTTGTGTTCTTGGGACATCAATACGGATCTTCCAAAGGGGTTGGCAGGTAAAAGAGCTGTGACGGTCAGCACTCAAAGTGAGGAGGAGCTCCCAGGAGCTCAGCTCCACCACTTAGTTCTCAGCAGGAGCAGAGTATCTTTGCTTCTTGGGGTTTTTTCTTTCTTTTTTTTTTAAAGTTTTATACCTTATCAGTTGGGTTCCAAAAAAAAAAAAAAGAAAAAAAAATGCAAAGATGGAAAGAATGGAGAGAAGGATTAAAAATAATCCTATCTGCAAGCAAAGAAAAAAGGCAGCTGGACAAGTATGGCAATATCCTATAGCATATAGTGTTCTGCTGGCGCTTGCGTTGGGCAGGAGTAACCTGACTATTGCACTGATTTTTTCCTCTCCCTACATGTACCACTGGAAATGATACAATCGTAAGCCAGTCCACTTTGAACACTTGCTTGCTTTGGCTAGCTAAAGCACTGCAAATGCAAAGATGCAGGGTGGCTGTCAGCAGAGTAGCCTTTCTGGTTGCATGTGCCCAGGTTTGCACCAGTGCATCTCTCTGGGCTGCAGTGAACTGTGCTGGTGGTAAATGGGAGTCCTGGTATGGGGAAGGGGCCTGTCATCCCCCACTGCCTGTGTACGGAGGACAGTGTTACTGCTCTCATTTTACAGGTGGGAAATCACTAGCAAAAACTGAGTGGTTTTTGTTCCTGAGCTACACAGAGATCCAGGTCAGAGCAGGTATTTGCCCTCTGGCACTCAGCAGTCTTGGATCCTCTTGCTGGTATCCAGATATTTCTGTGTTAACCTTTTTGCCTGTAAGACACTAACTGTTGCTTTTCCTCCCTCAGGTACATTGTGATGTCTGGAACACCAGAGAAAATTTTAGAGCACTTTCTAGAAACCATGCGCCTTGAAGCAACTTTAAATGAAGCAACAGGTAGAATTGTGATAAAAACTGTGTAATATTAATGCATAAAATGGTCTTGCTAGGGTGCAGTCTGATGCTTTGGAAAGCAGCTTGTGGTTGTCTTTTCTCGGAATAAAGACTTCCAACACTCTGAAACAACTCACAGAAGGTCTAGAGAATTCTAGATAACAGTCTTTACTTTTCATACTACGTATATATTGTGCATTTTCTAAACTGTCTTAGTGTCAAAATCCTTTCAAACTTTCCCCAAAGCATCCAATGGCAAGTTTATATTCATACAGTCTAATGGAGCCTTAGGAGGCAGAAGCTCTAACAGATGAAAATTCTAATTTGTAGTTTATGCATTTTTTTTTAATTTAAAAGCAGTTAAAATCCACATTGTTCTGCAGATCATGCAAAGAAAAAGCCCCAGCCTTCTAGGGACTTTAGGAGCATGGAGTTTCATCCGTTAAGAGATATTTTCAAATGTGAATTACAGTGGAAGCAATGATATAATATGGATGGTATAGTTATCAGATTTTGTCTGACATCCATTATTTAAAATGTTTTTAAATGTTTCTCCGATATGAAAAAATGCACTGTAGAAACGGTACCCCAAGGGTGTTGTGTTTGTTGTTTCTCAGTGATTCCATATAAAAATTGCATACTTAAAATAATATTCCAACTGCCAAATCTCCAGGCTTATGACTGTCTCCACAGGCAGGCTGTATAAATCCTTCTTGTCATCACAAGTACGAAGATAACGCAAACCCTGATTTACTCAAGTGCAACCACACGCCATTTTAAGGGAAGAAAGCGCTTTTTCTGCTGCCAGATAAAATCTCATAGTATACTACCAATATCCGTATACATTCTTAATGTAAATGTAACAGCTGTGATGTTTTTAAATCAAAACAAAAACAGATCATTGACTGCTTTAAAAATTTTCTCCTTACTAGGAAATCAGCGAAGAATTGAAGTATTTGTCTCCTCCTTTAGAGGATACCCTGCATGGGCTGTTTGCTGGTGTAGTTCTGCTTGGTATTGCTGTTCTCTGGTGCCAAACCCAGCAGCATTTCAGCACTCCAGTGTGGCTAAGATAGTGGTGCTTCTTATGCTAAGATAGCTACACTTATGTAGAAGTATATACCCGAATATTTTTTTTTCTCTGCTAAGCCTTCTTTTCCTGAGGTATTTTGCCAGGGCCTAATGAAGTTAGAATACCGTGAATCTGTATTTCAGCTAAGCACACGCAGCCAAAGCTGCTTGAATCAAGCTGTAACTTTGCACTTTAGAGCAAGGACTCCATTGACACAGGCAAATTTCTCAATAACTGTAGAAAAATCAGTGCAGGCAAGAATAAAAGTATTAGTATTTCATCTCATATTTGTGCAGTGTTTATACTCTTTCTTAACAATGCCCACAAAGTACAATACAACCTCGTTATTGTGTGTAACTAGTAAGATATTTTAGTCTCTAAAATGAGGAAAGAAGCCTTATCGTCATAGTCCCCAAGTTGTTTGCAGTACCTTAATTTGCTGCTTTCTTTCTTTTCTTTTCTTTTCACAGATTCTGTTTTGAATGATTTTATTATGATGCACTGTGTTTTTATGCCAAATAGTCAGCTCTGCCCAGCCTTGATGGCACAATATCCTTTTGTAATGGAAAAGCTGCATGTCTTTTAAAGCTCTCCCTATCACTGATGAGGCTGAAACTTCTCTTTCCATATGTAAATCAAGTTTCATGCAGGCTATGCCCTGTGGGAAGGGTCTCCCTGCTTGACTAACAGCCTGTCCCTAGCCCACAACTCTGAAATGAAGGGTTATACCTAAACCCTGATGAGGTGCAGTCCTGGAGCATGGAGCGCATCCTTCTTGTGGTGACTGCTGTATTAACAAAAGGAAGCCTCGTGCACCTTCACCTGGTAAATGAAAACACATTCAAGTTTGGATTACCCCTTTTATAACCTTCTTTCTGTCTGTCTTGATTTTTTGATGATTAACAGCATGTAAGGTCATTGTTTTTGCAGTTTTCGATGATCTACTTTACAGTGGACCTGCTAAATGCATCAGAAGAGAGGATGCCTGAATTGTATTACAAGTGAGCAGTTCCTAGAGACTGCCTTATTGTAATTAAGAATTTAAATATATATAAAAATAATACTCTACAGCAAATGTTAATGCAATGAAGAAGCAAAATTGTGTGTGAATGCTCAGGAAATGAAGGCATAGAGTGGATAGCATTGAGAGCAGGATGGGGTTCTCATCTGCTTGGCGTGTTTAACAGTGGAGTCTAGGAAATGAACATCAGCCACTTCTCTGCAGATCATTTAGTTTGGGGAGATGCTGGGCACTGAAAAGATTTCCTTTGCCGTTGTGAGTTTAGACTATGTGAGGCTATCAACAGATTCAGAGCATAACATAAACATATTATGTTTACAGTTTTATAGAATTCTGACAGGACTATAACAACTCCAATTCCAGAGTTATTTTTTTAGAATCAGATTGGAATGAAAGAAAGCGTGCTTTCCTTGAAGCTCAGCAGGGCGAGGAAGCAAACACCCTGAAGCCACAAAATAGAGCATCACGTCTTTGCCTGGAAAGCCTGAGAATCCATTTCTGTAACTCCTAGCAAGAAGCGTAATTGCTTTGAAAACCTTTGGACCCACAGAACTGGTCTAGAGAAAATTGTTCATATACCTACAACAAACACATTTTCCAAAAACACATAATTTTGGATATCAAAAATATTATGAAATGCCATTACTGGCCCCTTTTAGAAGGGAAAAGGGGACAGCATTTTTTCTTTCTCTCTCTTTCTCTCTCTCTCTTTTTCTCTCCCCAAGCTGATCTAGCTCATATTATTGGATCAATCCATTTGATAGCGAGGCTTGCCTACCCTTGGTTATAATGGCATAGCTCGGATACCCAGTAGCTGGGAAAATCAGGCACACAAGCAAAACGTACCTCATTGTTTACTGGGAAAAAGGGTTTCTGAATAGCAAAACAGTGGTGTCACTTATGTCTACATTCTGTTATGATGAAATCTGCCCTGGAGAGGGGAATAAGCCCAAACACTACTTAGCTGGGTCATGGCAGGCCCTGTGCTCATTTCTTTCTGGGAGGAGGAGGTTGGAAGGAACAAGTATCCCACTGCTTTAGTGTCAGCTTTTCCTAGAACTGCGCTGCTGTTTATTTGGTCCATTCTGAATATGGAAAATCAAATTGTGCTCTGTTGATTGTACCATTGAAGTTTGTTGTTAGAGTTGAAACGTTGCTAACGAAACTCATCTTTTTTTTTTTGAGCAAAAAAAAAATTACAAAACATGCTTGCCAGTGCTGTAAGGATAAAGAGAGATTAGTTAGACTCAATGAGGAAATTAAAGTGGAAAAAGAAAAACAAGCAGAAAGGTGATTCAGGCAGAGACACTGTTGTTACTCCAGCTCCCCATTTTGAATCAATACAAGTCTATTTTCTTACACCCACTTAGGGTACTATTTTAGCTGGCAGCATGCTAGTACTAGGAGGATTAGACAACTGTAGTGCTTTCAAGCATAGTGCAGGGTATAAATTATTTAGCTTTTCTCTTCCTCTACTGCAACATTTGGTCGTCATGAGTTCTTTAAGTGAAGAGTGATTAAGAGGAGTGGTCGGGGCCATTATGGCTCAGTAACCTTACTGGGTGCTCAGGATTCAGGGCTTATGCTGCCCTGGCCCTTGGCACTTTGCTTTTATTTGGTTATTGAAGTATATGGATCCTGCAATACTAAAAACTCTCAGATTTATTTTTTATAGGGAAGCTCCCTATAGGACATGCTCCCATCTCCTAGATCACGTAATAGGCATCTGTCCTGTATGTGGAGTTATATGATCAAGGCCCCATGTCCTTCTCTTTTTGCCAAGATGGAAATACAGGAATTCTCAGAGCTGCAGCTTGTTAGGGGGAGGCAGGACAAACCCACAAGGGAAAATGGAATGAAGTGAGACCTCCCCAAGCCAGGTGGGCCGGTGTTCATGGGCTTCTGCTCGCTGCAGGCCATGGTCTGTTTCCATGTTTCATTATGAACATTTGTTGCTCTCCAGTTTGGCATTCCTTCCTACTGGAAAGACTTCTCCGTGTGTTCCTGTCCACAAAAGAGAATGTTACCAGACACACTGATGAAATGTTGCATGTGAGGATCTTAGCCACAAGAAATTTTGGGAGCAGAGGATTCAAAACCACGATTATTCAGAATTTCTTTTCTGCTTTTGTCAGCTTTGGTACTTTGGGAAAGCCAAGAGCTGTATAAATGATGTTTCAGGACCAGTTTTCCCAGTTTTGCTATCTAGGTGTCTCATTTTCTCTCTGTCCCTGCCTCCTTTCCCCTTTGCATAAGCAAGTGGTGCCACTGGCTTCTGCAGGGAGTTTTGGGCTTGCTCTAGGGGCGTGCAGGATCTCCAGGAGAAGTAGCTCTCAAACCTGGAGGGGTTGGTTTTCATTTCACCCAAGCCTGAAAATTCAGTAAATACTGTAATGTAGTTCT
>JAVCKT010027837.1:0-22382 GCA_032273925.1 Rhynchotus rufescens | reverse complement strand
TGTTGTTTCACCAGCTGTTGTTCAGAAAGAGACACAGTCCAAGTGGAGGCATCATTAGAGAAAAGCAACAACATATGGATGGGAGGAGGGGGGTATTTTAAATAATGAGCATGCATGTGCCTGTCTTTAGTACACGCACAGGGAATTCCATGTTATTTAGTTGCTTGTTCTCGATTGTCTCATGTATCTTTCTGCACCAAGGTGCTCTTGGAAGTTTAGAGTATTCTGGAGAATATAAGATAAAATCCACCAAGCATAAATTCAATTCCACATGGCAATGCAAAGAAGCTGGAAAACTTATGGCTCTAGGATGGAGAAAATTCCTATTTGGTGACGAGCCGGTTCAGCAGTCCAGCGTTACACTTCACTTGTGGTTTTCTTCTAGAGACCTTAACCTGGTGCCACGGTGATCCATGAGTGCTGAACAGCTCATAGGAGTTCATGACATCCAGCTAGAGCTTTTTGGCAGTCTCAAGGGCAGGGAGAGTCAGTGAAGACCAGGGTTTTCCATGAGCTTAAGTCTTGTAATAGCTATCCTTGATGGTACAAGGTCAAATTCTCCTCTGAGAGTATTTGATCTCCAGTACTGTCTAAACTCATGCTGTAGGTGTTTTCTTAGTGTACAGACAGGGTTCCCTCAGTGGGTGTTTCTTTTGTAACCAAATACGGATGCTCACCTAACCTGGAGAAGTTTAGACATCCTTGAGATGTTTTAAATCCACCAGTGATCTCAGGAGGTATTACAGGACATGGTGCAGGCAGAGAGCACCCCTCCTTGCTCTACCATAAAACTGACCCTTCAGGAGCCTGATTCTACAAACCCTGCTACAATAGGAAGGGTAGTTAAAAATAAGAACATGGATTTTGGATCCCTTTGTTCAACTGTTCATGAAATTGTTAAGAAGATACAGAGAGATAAAAACTACCATAAAAAAATTTAATTTACCTCGTATCTGTGGCGTCTTGAGTATCTCAAGGCTGTTAGATATGGGCCAGAATTTATAAGAATTGTTGAGGTTTTACATTCCCAAAGCTCCATCCAAACTAAGTCCACAGCAGAATACAGCTTATTTGGGCCCCATTAAATTAAAGGTTTTTAACGGTTTATTAGCATTTCTCCCAGCTTTAAGTCTACAGTTGAGATAAGGGTGTATTCATACATTCTGCCTCACACCTGCCTGTTACGTGTTTCATTAGTAAAAGCTTTCATTCGTAACATCTCCCATGAGATGCATACCTTGGAGAATAACTGAAATCAGGCAGTCATAACCCATCCAATTTGATGTTTCATAAGAAAGAAGCTTTAGGATTCCAGCTGGTGTAGTAAAAAATCACCAGCTATACCACTGTTGTAATGTATTGGAAAAAAAATCATTAAAACAACGTTAAGGATGCTGGTATCTTTCACTAGTTTTCTCATGGGCTTCTATTACTATCCATGGCAATGTGACAGAAGCAGAGAATGTTTGCTGTAATTTCTTAAAACAGTGCATTTTCTCCTCTTATGCCAAGGGGGTGCCAGCATTGAGGCACCGTGTTGCTCAGAGCCCAGATAGCATCGTTCTGCATTGACATGGCCAGAACTGGTGGAAGAGGGGCTGTGAAGAGAGGAAAGAGCTCTATCCTGACAGGTCTTTCTGAGAAAGGAGATGATGATATGGGGACTGTAATATGGATTCCCCAGCCTGCACATTTGTTGTCAATTTTATTTTTTAATAAAGCTTAGCTTAGATGGCTTCAGATCGCAAACTCCAAGGACTGCAGACTGACTTTCTGTTGCTTGATGCTACATTTAACATTTGCCTCTTCTGCAAAGGAAAGGAAAAAGTGAAAAATACTGCTCAGAATCTGAGCTTTTTATTTGGTACGGAAATGCCTCTGTACTGCCATTATCCCTAAATTAGCTTTGCATGACAGTGGAGGAACAATATGTCCCTCTTTTGTCCTTGCTCTACTTAAATGTATCCCTGTCTGTTCCAATCAGATGGATCCAGAGCCTCTTCTCTGCCTGTAACTGCAGGTCAAAACATCATTTTTGGCAGTTCAGCTGCCCACTCTGCCATTTGGAAGGAGCAAGGTGGAGACAGCTGGCGGTTCGGGGAGCACTAGGAAGCATATGGTGGCTCTGCGCAGGCTTGTCCAAGAGCTCACAGGACAATCATTCACTTGCTCCAGTGATTTCTAAAATTCACATCTCTTTTTTATTTTGTCTTTTATGGTGAGCCCCCAGGATGGACATTGCACCGTGGGTGCTTTTAGAAGAAACTCCATGTTTTGAAATGCTGCCGTTCTTCCCATGAAAATAAATCTACTTGGACATTATTCTGCTCCCATAAAAGACTGCAGAGAAAATAGGGTTCCAGCTAAATATAGATAATTGGCCAGAAACAAATTTCCAGAGACTAAAAGAGAAAAAGAAATGCCAAAAGAGAGTATCTCAACTTAAAAAAAAAATATGTAGCTGGGCACATGCAACTTGTCTTGCTAACATAGCAGCTGGTCAGAGGGTTAAGAAAATATGTGGCCATGCAACTTTGGCTGGGATCCTGCCTGATCTTACGAGTTAAGTGGAGCCAAGCCCTGCTGGAGTTGGATGGGAGACAGCCAAGGAAAATCCAGTGATTCAGGCGTTCTCTGCACATGACTGCAGCAACCCAAGTGCCAGCACGGTGCTCGGGGTGATGTCGTTGGTGGCAGTGATGTTTTAATAGGAGATACAAACTCATTTCAAAGATCAAGTGACAATTTACACAGAAGTAAAAAAAGATCAGCCCTTTGTTTCAGTAGTTACAGTCTTCTATTTCCACCCTCCACTTTCCATTGCACAAGCTTTTCATCCCGAATTTTATTCCGTTGGCTGATGCTGGTCAGCAGCAAAACTGTTGGATTCCACCAAGGAGGTGGCAGCATTGCAGTAATAAAGTCTGTTTATAAATCCTCTTCACAAAACATCTGTAGCATTTGAGGAGATGCAAGATCAGATGTTTGTGACTGTATAAACACTGCTTGAGGTTTCAGATACCCTCTAGCAGAAGATGATGCTCTGGTGTTTATAGAGTTCTGTGATACAACCTCCCTGCTGAAAAAGCTGGCTCAACAAGTTCTCTCCAGTAATTCATTCCAGTCCCTGAGCTGTGATGCATTAGTCTAATATTTGTGCTGATACAACTGTTTGGGACACTTTTGAACCACATAAGTGAGCTGACCACAACTAAAAAATCCTCAAAAAGAGGGTATATTTTTAAGTGAAATGATTGGGTTGATGAGGTTTGAAGTGCAGCCCCATCGTCAGCTTCATCAGCACAACCAGACCTGGGGCTGGGATGTGGCAGGAGGAGGAGGCAGGACTGTCTGCAACAGGACTTGACACCAGAAGTAGCAGTTTGCACCACATTTTTATTATTTTAAATTAGAATAACACCTATGGTAAATCCTGAGGGATAACTCATGAACATGCATCTCAGTCCTTTGCATACCTGAGTTTTCACAGTATCAGTGGGAGTTTGGAGTTTATAAAGGATAAAGCAAATGCTTTGGGATCCTTGGATTTTAATTGTCTTCTGCAGTAGCTCTGTATAATGCGAAAAAACAAAGGAATACATAAATGAATATTTTTACAGAGGTCAAATAGTAATTTTTTGCTATTTCACTTCACAGTTTTCATTTAAAATAAGATTCCATGACACATCTAAATCACTAGACACAAGAGCCTATTCTAATAGTAGCAGGCTCATGAAAAATAACAAGACCAAATGATAACTGTCTCCTGACCCATACACGTATTTACAGTAGAATTTCTTTAATAAAGGTAGCTACATCCTCTAGATCCCCAGACCTTTACTTGAACTCTGCTGCAGCGTAATTGACAGACAGAATTGGAGGGTACATTAAGCCCTGGAACTGAACTTTTTCAGCAGGCTCAGCCTCACTCACATCACTCATAATATTAGAAAGAATCTGTGACAATCATGTTAAAATGATACCATCTTGACATAGATTAACAGAGTATGCAATTATATTTAAATGCTGTAATTGGTACTTGCTGTTAAGTGCCTACTGTCACTCCTCAGTTCCCTTCAAGGCAAGTAATCCACATCTCCCTTTGCTCTATAAATTCAATACCATATTCTCTTTGCAGAAGAAAAGCTGATATTTCAGCAAGAGTGTTTTGTTTGCCTCAAATGCTGTGAAAACACAGGCCTTGCAAACACCACGGGATCCATCCTGGAAAATGACTCTGCATTTGAGAAGAGGAAAAAAAACCAACAAAAAAAGCCCACTTTGCCTTTTCCTGCTTATTGGGATCCACCAAGTCTCTCTACTTGCTTAGTTTCTAAACCTAAAAAGCTGCCCTGAGCTCCTTCCTTTGCACACAGCATTATTAGGAATAAAGATGCCACAGGCAGAGTCTCAGTGGCTATAACAGGCTCCTGGTGCACCTTTTTAAAGCCCATCAATGTAAGTGGGCCTTTCTAAGGGCCACTTAAGTGGCAAGGCTGCCCCGCCTGTGGTGATAAAAGGCAAAGGAGAGGCCAGGAAGCTCTTCTGGGTGGATGGCTGCCAGGTAGGGTGGAAATGTCAGTACTGTGCTTTCAGAAAGAGGGGTGGAGGGGGCTGAATTTAGAAGAGATTGGAAATGATAGTGAAGGAAGTTTCTTGGGTGCATCCCTGCAAAGGCTCTCCCTCTGAAGGTGTCTGTGTCTTTCTGTGAACATGATAGCATCAACTTTTGTTGGTTGTCAGCTAGTTATTTAGCAAGTGCTTTATCAGATTTAGTTGGGCTGTGTCTTGGGTTGTGGTATAATTGCTTGTTCTGTTGAGGTGCATTGATGTGGGTTAGTGTCTCATTTATCAGACAACAGTCCTTACCATTCTTGCTGATCCATATTCTACTGGAAGGGATTTTTTTTTCAGTAGAACAGTACAGCTGTGAATGCTTTTTTCCTTCTTTCTTTTTGTTTAGCCAAAATTGGCCTACCTGGGAACTCTTTCCAGGAATGGAAAGGTGCATTTGTGTACCTGCTGTGCTCAAGCAGTCCCAGAAATCCAGGCTAACAGGTGCAATAGCTGCTGCCTGTTATGTTAGGACATGTGCACACCTGTGATGCTGACTTTTGTCTGGTGGAAGCTGAAAACAACTAAACCTTTTACTCTTGCAACAGAAATAGTGTTTACATAGTATTAATTTGGAGGTGTTTTGAAAAAGGTAGGTAGAGCAAGGTTCTTATTAATGTTGTGACTGACTAACTTTTCTGTGAAGTGTCTATGCAGACCAGGGTGCAATTAGATAAGCACTCTAAGCACTGTTGCTCTTCTGGGTGCTGTAGCTGTGTTAATCCTTTGTGACATGTATAGGCCTATGGGTTTTTAGAAAATTCTGCCTGGAATGTGGGTAGCTTTGAGGATAGATCTACAGAAAGCTTAAAGTCTGGATCTGGTCATTGCCTTGCATGAAAAGCCCTCTATTAAGCCTTTTCCATTTTCTGTCTTGGAAACATGTAATTTTGCTCTGAGCAATGAGCTGGGAACCAGCAGACCCAGATGCTGCAGAGGGCCTTTGGCTCCTCCACAAAATCTGGTCTTAAACAATGTTCTGCAGTGTGGCTGGAACCCCACATGGTGACCTACATGGCTTTGGCTGGAGCTTCTTTTGTGACTCTAAGCCAACAAGGGCAGCTGTTTCTAAGCTAGTAGAGCTACAGAAGCGCCAGCATCTTAGTGCTGTGACTCTTCTTTGGGTTGCCCAGCAGCTACGTATGTACATTTCTAACTGAATATGCTCATTGAAACTTCACATGCAAGTGCATTTACCTGTTACAATGTTGTTTTTTCCTCTTCTTTTTATCCTGACACTGTATGTCATGACCTAAACAGAGGCAGGTAAAAGCACTGCAGTGTTACAGCAGCTCTCCTGAGCAGAACCTGCTGTCAGTTCCAGCTGGGCTTAGCTCAAGATGTAAGTGATTGTTAGAAAATGTGTGCAGGCAGTCTCACTGTATTATATGACTTGATATTTTCCAAACTGTAATATGAAAATATAATCACTCACACAAATAAGCTAGGGGTGGTCTGTATGCATTAGGGAAGGGAAACTATAGTTAGGTCCTAGTCCTGCGTGCATCTGGATGAAAGCAAGAGTTTGGGTACAGAAAGTCCCAGGACTGTCACCCCTCCATTATCCTGTAACTGCTTCCCTCTTACTTCCCTGCAGTGCAGGGGCTTGAAGTGGTGGTTTTTCTCCAGGCCTTTTCAGCATCCTCCCAGAAGGAGGGTTCACTATTAGTTTTTCTGAGTTAGTGGTTTCAGATGCTGCTTTGTCAGCCAATATGGCAAGTTTATGTAGGTTAGGCCCTGCCCTAAGTTATCCAAGTCAGTATCTCCATTACTGAGAAAACTGAAGACATTTAAGGCTGTTTTTGTTCCACTGCATTTGATAATCTGCTCTGTTAATTAAATTCTTTCTCTCAGGATCCCCTCTAGAATATGCAGAGTGAAATTCTGGCCCCAGTGGAATTGGTGGCAAAGCTCCCACTGTTTTCAATGGTCCAGGACTTCACCCATAAAATAGAAGCGACTGAGGCCAGCAGGCTACCCAAGTCTTCATCGAGTCATTTTCAATCGACTGCCATGACTGAGGCTTATTTTGGAAATGAGAAGCTTATTCCCAATAGTAGGTGACAATACATCTCTCCAAGGAACTAGTAGAATGGCGGGTGAGATTTAGAGGTTGTGACAGGCCTGCTGTCCTAATTAACAACTTGTCAATCTTGGGAGGAAGTTAGGCTGTTCTATAAGTGCAGGACTCCAAACGTGGGGATACACAAAGGCAGGGTTAATTGAAGCTATGCAGTAGTTGATCCCAAAATTTGAGGGTGGTAGTGTGCAACATCTGGCATAAGCTTCTGATACGGAGTGATGCTTCTCTACCTTTAGGATATCTTTCCTGTGGACACAATTTTGAAATCCCACTGTAACCAACAAAGGACATGCCCAGGAACAGCTGTATTTTAAAGCAATTTGTGTTTAGTAAAGTAAAAACCTTTGTGGGGTTTTTATGCATGGAGGGGATAAGGGAATAGATTTTCTGCAAGTTCTTTAATTTTGGGGAAGGTATCATGCTTATAAGCAGAAGAGGATAGACATCATGAAGAAGGTAGATGATTTCTAGGGAAAATCTGTTAAAAATAGTTTGACTATGGTGTGCTGCAGGAGGCCTAAAAATCAGCTGGCAAAACCTTGTTTCAAATTTCTGCTCATGCCTCTTTGGCTCTGAGCACCTGACTGCTCACAGAAAGGGAATTTATTTGCATCTCTGCAGAGAGGTGTTGCTATTCCCAATATATGACCAGGAAATGGCGATACAGAGGGCCTGTAACCCCTATATACTATACTAGCCCCCCAAAGGTAAATATAGTACTGTAGAAAAACCAGTAACTTTGATGTGAGTCAAAAAAACCTGTCAAAGAGGCCAAACAAAAACGGCCTGCCAAATGGTACGGACACTTTAGCTCTTTTAGCTACTCTAAATACATTATCCCTCTTGGTTGCTAAATTTCTTTGAGGCAACAAAAATGTATTGAATTTATTGCATTATGTTAGTCGCCCACCAGAAGGGGGAGTTGAGAGCTAGGTTGTTAACTTCAGGGGCCAAATTCTTTAATGTCACTAACCACTTCTAGGAGGAATGGATAGCTGCTGCTAGATGTATTGGTTGCTGTGGGGAAAAAATAGAATTATAGTTAGCCGAAGTGACTTGTAATTGCAGGTAAGGGAAAAGACATTTGAAAGTCTTGGGTGGCCACAAGGCAATCAGGTTTGTGAGTTAAATGCTGCCTGCCCCCAAGGGGAGGTAGGACAGGTGAATGGTGGAAAGGACCACATGTTGTATGAACAGTTTTTACTAGACCAAAATAAGGAGGAAAGAAATATATACTAGCATTTTATGGTGGGTAACTGTCAGGATAATCTGATGGTCATAAAAGCATCTGTACACCTTTGGAAATAAAATCCCATTTCTATCTAGGCTACTACCTGTTATTTCTGCATTCAGCAAAGTGTAAAGGAAGTAAAGTTTCAAATACTTTTAATCCATTAAGGCTAGATATAAGAACCTATAAAATTTAGTGAGAATTCTGTAGCAGTTTACAATTTGGTACCTGAAAAGTACTGTTCCCTTTTCCCACTTATATTTTAGATTATTTGTCATTCTTCTACACAGATTTGGTTTTACTCTGATAAAATCATACTGTTTGATAATGAAGTTGGAAGGGAAAACTAACCTAGCATGAGACTTACCTAGTGCTGAATGTGGTTATTTGTAAACAGATGCCACTACTAAGTGCTTAAATTAGATAATAAATGGTACCTATCTCATGAATGTCTTTGACTCCATTTAATGTGGTATGCAGTCTGGGACTTTTTCTGCTTTTAGGATGTTTTAGGGATGCAATTTGCTTGTGAATCTTGCACAACTGTCACTGGTTCAATACAGACTTAAAGGGATTAGTTCTTTTCTAGAGCGTCCCAGGTGGATTTTTTATTAACCTTTTGGGTAATAAACATTTATCTCATTTTTACAGCAGCATTTAACACTATCTATTTATGACCAAATATCTGTAAATCCATTACATGAGCTGAAAATGCACCTGCTTCAGAGAAAAGCTCTCTAGAGAGCCTGCAGCAGGCACTGATTATTGTAAACAAAATGAAACAAGAGCCCATAAAATAAAAATAAAAGTATTACCTTGAGCATCATGTCTTACAGAATGAGTGCTTGGAACAATACCCCAATTATCATCATAGCATGTCTATGGGGGGGAAAAAAAAGGAAGAGGGAGAAGAGGAAGGCTGAGTGAGTCTGAAGCTGGGGTGGATGTTCTCAGGCCCAAGCCAGAATGGCTGTATCTGGGGCATCATTTGTGCATATCTGTTGAGAGCTGACATTATGCTGTTAATAGATTATGCACTATCAGATCACCATGTGCCTTGTTGATTGTAAATTTATAGCCTGCAAACTGCCCTGAATGCTCTGTATAACAAAACACTGACCCATGGTGGAGGTAACCTGGGTAAACCCAGTCTCTGCTGCAGTCCTCACCCCCCAAAGAGCCTGCAGAATCCATGCAGGCTTGAGAAGAGTGTGGGTGGTAAATGAATAGAGAAAATTAGGTCAGAGCACTTGCTGTTGTGCCCTGTGTTAAGTCCTGCTCCCCGAGAAGGGAGAGGGTGCGCACCAGAAATGGGCACTACAGTGTTCTCAGGGCAACAGATTTTGCACATATGGTAATTTCATTGTCGTCTTACTTCTCAAAGGTAAGCATATGCTTAAGAGGCTTGGTGAATCAGAGCTGTGGTGACAGAAATAGCTATCACGGTTCTTAAGAAAAGAGCCCCCAGACATAAAGTGCTATTGAATCTCAGGATACAATAGCAGCCTTCTCAGAGGTCTAATGGACCTCGCTGGTCCTGAAAACTTTGACATTAAGAGAGCTTCAAGTTTGAACAAAGGTTTGAATTTAATCAGAGCTGGGTATCTCCTTAATAGTTAATCAGTTAACTGCTGAATGGGCAATCCATGCATGTACATCTCCTTTTAAGAAAGGGTGATATTTTTGTTTAGGGGAGCTGTACAGTTTGCCACATTTCTCATATTTTCCAGACCTTGAATTATATTCAGTTACCTGAAAACATACTTATCTGGAGCAATGTGATAGATGGTACAACACACGACTTCCTGAGACCACCTGAAATTCTGCAGTGTTAGGAATAGCGTTAAGCTTTGCATTTATTGGAGCAAACATTTTGGTAATATACTTGCTAGCAATGGACTAGTCACCATTTCTAACTGTGAACCTCTTACAAGTACATAACAGGTAAAAATAATAGTGAAAGAATTTATATTATTGCAGCATGAGAGAAAGAAACACTCTCTGCTAGGCTGATCAAATTAATTATGCTAAATAGCTGAAAGCAGAGGGAAATGAAACAGAATTAGCCCTTCAAATGGTGCTTTAGGCCAAGCCAGAAATGAGACTGCTTCAGAGTGGTCCAGTGATATTTACAAATGGAGCTCTCCTGCCGTTCCCTCTGGCTCTGGCTGACTCCACTTTCAGTTGTCGTTCTGACTTCTCTAGCAGAACTGCAGCATACGGGAGCAGAGGGTGCAAGCTGTGAAGTTCTGGGATGCTGTTGCCACTAGACATGCAATTTTGTTTGAGAATTTTCAGCAATTATTAATGCTGAATTTTGATTTGACATTTACATAATGTGATTTTCTCATTCTGTGAGTGGAAGCTGAGAGCCTTCCTGAGAAGTCTCCTGTTTGGATGAAATAGGTAAATGTGCATCAAGCCAAATTTCTATAGCACATACACCTGTGCAGCCCAGAGGAAGCGACTGAAACAAATGTAATGGAGGAAAATAAAAGAACTGCTGTGCGTCTTCATTTGCATGAAAATAAAGTATGACCACATTCATCTTTAACATTATATGCTTTTCCGGGGTGACTTTGATTTAATTTAATGAGTAGTCTCCTACTGCTGGACTGCTCTGACAGCTGGTGATGGTATTCAGTTACTGGTATGAAAGGCATTTAATATTGTTTTTATAAGCACAGATATGTTGGTTTAAAATATTTATCTTAATGGCATAAAAAGCTGTGTTTGCTTAGAGAATTATTAATCTCATCTAGGTAGCAGAGGCACCCAGGTTTTGTAGCAGGCATCTTCAAAGGAAGTCTGGACCTTTGAACTGTTCTTAAGCAAAAATAGTAGGCATGATACCACATAGTCAGGGGATGGGCTGACATTTGCTGAGGCTTTGGGGTTATGTTTGGTTTCCTTTTTTGAGTAATACAAGACAACTTTCCTACTGTCACCCTCTCGACATGAGCAGTCAGCCTGTCCCCTCCTGCCCGAGTTGGGAAATGCGCAAGTCCAGGCTGAAGCGTGAAGTGCTCCGAATAGCTCTGATAGTTCAGTGAAGGTCACTGCTTTTGTGCTCAACCAGAAAAGACTGAACATGGGAAATTAAGTAATGACTGCACTGAAGGTTGAAACTCTATTGCCCTAGAAACTGTGTCAGTGTATATGGAATAATAAATGCATACAAGGCTTAAAAGTCACTTCTTATCGGAAGTCACTTATATCTCTTTACATCTACACACAGGTTATTATTCTCATTTTCTAAAAAGGGAATCTAACCCTCACAAATACTGCATCTTTTGGCTTGCTCATGTAGCAATATCCATGGAGGAATGAAGAACACAAAATTGTTCTTCTGATTCCTGAGATCTGAGCATGTTACCTGTTACACAAAGCTGTGTAAATGAAAGGTTTGCAAAAGAGTTTGCAGAGGCATTAAAAGTTTCTTTCAGTGAGAAATTAATCCTTTGATGAAGCAGAGTAAAACTCCTGAGGGGATGTTATTACCTGTGGTACTGTTACTGGGAAGTCGTCTTGAGTCAAGATGAAACACTTACCTGGGTGGAGCTTTAGTCAACAGAGTTGTTGCAATTATCTGTGGCTCGAGTGCCTTGTAAATAATGTGCCTGTTAATCTGTAAAGAACTGTGTATTACTTAAGTGAAAGGCGCTGACTGTATTGGTGGGACCTAAATGTATCATTCTTCCTACTGAAGAAATCCCTTTTGAAGATGCTGTTGCTGCTGAACATGTAATGAACTGCTGGTGAATATGAACTGAAGCGTGTAACTTAAATCTGAATGGTTTGAAATAGTCTGAAAATATTAATTGCTTATCAATTTAACATAGAGAAATATGAGGTAACAAGACTGAGAGGAAGATAAGCAAGAAAAGGGGTTTTTACTTTAATTCGTTTGTTATGAAACCATGAGCAAGAGAGATTTTGTACTGATTTGAAATAAACTGGCTGAAGTCAGGAGAACAATATTAAACAGCAATAACAAAGCTAGGAACAAGCAAGAGTTCTCCTATTAGCTACCTCCCTTATTAAACCCCAAAATGCTATAATAAACAAACCTGGTGGGTGGATGTTATTGCTCTAGGGGCCTTCTGTGGTGCATCAACAGTGCAAATTCATGCCTGAGACAAGAAAGAAATACCCGCCTTGCCTGTAAGCAGCCTTCAGCAGCCCAGCAGTTGGGAACGTGCTGGGGTTTGTGCTTGCACCCTCCCAGGTTCCCGTGTCAGAAGCAGAACTGCGGTTCCTCTGGTGCAGTCACCACGGGCACGAGGCAACGTGGGTGTCTCTAATCACACTCGTGCGCTTTGTGAATTGACAAATTGCCTGTGTCTGTGTTCCCTATGGAACTGCTTCCGCAGGAGACACGAGGTGTCAGTTCTCTTGAACGTGAAATTATTCAGTAGTTTAAGAACTTCCTGAATTTGAGCCCAAAGCCAAATTAATTTCTGTTCTGAATAGCTGGTTATCTAACTATAGTAGTTAATTAGGTGGAAGAAGAGTAGGTAACGGTTCTAGATAGCTGTTTCTTTTTGTGGTGCCAACTGGCAAATTGGAAAAATAACAATACTAGGAGCTGAGGACAAAGCAAGGAGCAGCTCTGCATCCTTGTGTCCCTGTTGGAGCTCCTACCCTTCATTGGAGTGTTTGAGGACCAGGCTATTGTAAGCCTAGATGCAATTCATAAGTGTCTAATATGGTTTATTGCTTATTTAATATTCGTCTGTGCAATAACAATTAAATCCTTGCAAAAAAACCCCCACCAAAGTAGCCAAGTGCCTATAAAATTATTTAAGTGAGGATTGGACTAGAAGCTTTACCTGGAAGTGAATAAAACAGGTTTAGTGTCTCGTAAGGGCTTCACATGCTTGGTTAACCTCTATTGCCATGTTCATTTTAATTTATGTTGGTGTTTCTAGGAGCAGCACTGAATTGGAAGTGGAAAAAAATAAATAGAATTGCTCAGAGATTTTTCACTGTTTTGGTGTGTTTAGGAACATCTCAAAGATGCCAGTTCTTACTGTTTTTCTACCCTCTTTTATATAATCTTGGATATTTGGTCAAACCAACCTTCTGAACCCATTCAGCCCACGCCTGTGTTTAAAGATGTCAGATTACAATTGAAAGACGGAAAATCACTTATTTTTCCCTTTCCCATTCACAGCTGCCAAGCTGCTGCGCTTTAACACCTGCACAAATTAGCACAGGGCTCCAGCAGAGCACTGACTCCTGGGCATCTCTAAAACTCCTATTCCTGGCTAAAACTGAAATTACCGTTGGCTTCAGAATCACCAGCAATTCCTGCGGTATCTGTTTCCTTTGTTTTATGCCCAAGCAGAGCAAGGACGTATTTTTAGTTGGTGAAAATTGATCTGAATACCTTAAAGCCAGTGACACTTTGATTTACATCTAATAAGGATCTGACCTGGTTTTGACCCTGACAGTCCCAGGTATTATCTTTCTTTCAAATAATACGTAATTTTTATAGTATGGTTAGGTGAGCTGTTTTCAGCTCTCACTTACGCAACATTTGTTGTGTATGTAGAAAAAATGCTGCATTCCCCTTGGTACAGAATGACCTGCATATGTAAGTGGATGAGCTTTTTATCGAGTTTGCTTTGGTGTGGTCATTTAGACTCTCTTCTCTCTTCAGGCACCCCAGCCCTGCCGCAGAACACGTGGCCTCGGGCGGCCCCTCTCCGGGAAGCAGGACTGTTGGAGCACACTGGCTGCCTGCCGCTCTGGTCAGTACTGCCCCGAGGGTTTTAAGCTTTGCTAAATGCTAACCTGTGCTTCTGGTGGGAATACACGGTTGTTACTATGTAAGTTTGTTGGCTGTGGCAACTCCTGACTCTGGTTGTGCCTATTCTGCTAGCAATCCTTGCATTTTCACTTGTACTCCTACACTCAGACGTAGTCAAAAGCCCAGTTAAAGCTAGTAAGAACCGACAGACGAAGCCTCTTACAGTTTGGCTGCAAAAGGAAAGACTAGGAAGTGATTTGTTTTACTTGAAGAGTCTACATAAACACACTTAGTGCAGAAATCCTGACAATTTTGGATGTTTTTAGTCATTTTGTAATATACTCCCAGTTGCAAAGTTAAAGCCTATATTTCTGTTGCAAGTGCCATGCTGTATATGGGCTCTTGTCTCACTTCAGTGCTGGCAAACTGAGCTTCTGCCTTTGCTAATGTACCAAGGCATCAGTAGATCATTAACCTCTGCTTTTACATACTCGGCTCAAAGTGGTTGTTATTTATCAAGCAAAGCACCCTGAAAATGTGCTCGGCAGGCTTGCTCAGTTCTGCTTTCCTCCTTTTGCTGACTAGCTACAATGTACTATCTTCTCTAAATAATCAGATAATTTTCCAAAAAAATGCATCTTTAAATCTGGAAAAATACCGGTATTTGCTAGTGTTATGATGTGAATTATCATTTTTTGAAGTTGCAAACTATCATATCACTGAAAGTAGCTGAAAGGTTTGTGCACTTTTGAATGGAAAATTTAGAAAATTTGATTGCACCAAGCTGTCATTTTTGTGATTTACTTTGGTTTTGGCTTTTGAAAATTATCGGAGAACTTCAAGTTGGTGAAAATAGAATCTTTCTTTGAGAAAAGGTACCTTTGTCATTTGTAACTTACAGAAGCCTGACTACATGCTTTTTTGGTGTTTTAGAGAATTGCGTATTATTGCTCTGATTTCCTATAATTTATGATGTAGGGCATGGCATATTTTTTATGTATACCTATATTCAAATGCATCGTAGTTTAATTGGAAAAGATCTGCATAGTGGGGGTCTTCAGACATTAATTAGAAACTACTCACTTTCAAATAAAGTGGGAAAATAAAGTAGAAGAAGCCCAATGTGAGGAAGGGCAGGGTTAAGGCTGCCCTCTCCTGTGTTTGATGAGACCTGGTGGCAGATCCAGCAGAGGACAAACTACTGGAAGTCGGAGCCAGCTTTTCCCAGCCGTGGGGCAGAAAGCTGTTCCCACTGGAAGCAGTGCCGTGTTTTTCAAGGCTACCAGGGCCTGAGGAAAAGGTTCTTGGGCCCTCGTTAGCCCAGATTTCCCACTTTCCTGCCAGCAGTCCTGGCCTCACTCCCGCTCCTGTTAAAGCACTGTGGATGCCTCCACCGTCATGCTGGGAAAGGAGGAAATAGGCACTGGGGGTTTCCCTTGCTGTGACCTCAGCCCTCCTGACAAGGGACTGAGTTCAAAGAAATCGATTTTATTTAGAGCAAGTCGTTCCCCCAAAAGCCAACAGTATGTGTTCTAAAAGGCAGGCTGGAGCCAAGAGGAGTTATGCGAAGGAATATCTGTATATAATTGTGGCTATTAAGAGAGATCTATATAGATCTGAGTTAAAAACAAAAAATCCAATAGACATCTAACAACAACATCTTTCCAATCTTGTATATGTGTATTTTTTTTTATTGGAGGCCTTTGCTGTAGCAGTTGGGGTTGACAACACTGAGAAGTTTTTACAGTGGAGAGGAAATTGCTAAAGCACTGGCCAGATTTGATACCTGGTAGGACCTTGTAGCAAAGGATGTTGCCTTTGCCCAGAACATCTGTGTAAGGAACTTTATACGGTGGCACCTTCCACCTGCACAGTGTCCCTCTAACCTCCACAGCCTCAGGACTGGAGGCTTATCCTGGAGTTATCCCCACATTCCCCTGTGTGTCCCCACACACTCCTCTTGTGTTTCCCAGTGGTTTTAATCTTCCCACATCAGATGCAATGCATGTGATTCTCATCTCGTTTATACTCCTACAAAATGGAGATTAATTCCATTTGAATCAAGCAGCCAAGTCAAGTTTTGGAAATATACCTTTAAGAAGCATATGGCAGAACAAAAATGTATTAAAGTCATCAATATTTATGGAGCAGGTAGAATTCATATTAGACAGGCTAGATGCCATCTGTCAAAATAATCTTCATTCCAACTTGCTATCCAAAATGATGAAGACTAATTCTAGGGCCAGATATTTAAGTTGGGTTAAAAGATGACATGTTACTGTGCCAGCACAAGTGAGGCTATCGCACAAATAATATTAAGGGCTCTCCTTATGTATTGAGTCACTGTCAGTTTTATGCAAGTACCAGAAACCTCTGCCTCTAAACACGTCATGGAGTGGCCTCTAGGCGTGACTTTGTCAAAGTAATTCTGTCCTTCAGACCCACATGCTAATTGCTCAGAATTATTCTGGGCAAATTATGGTGAAAGTAAATTAATTAGTGACTCAGTATCCCGTTTTCTAGGAAAATTTCCATTAGGAAAGTAGGCCAGATAAACACATAGGTAGGATAGCTGCCTTAGGTAAGGAACAATCTGAAAAATTCCTCTTTCTAGATTAATTCTGGGAGAATTCTGACCAAGCTCGGGAGAAAATGACATTTCACCAGGTTTTGGGTGGTTTTTGCTTTTGACCCAAGTAACTTGCCCTTTTAAGACTTGTTTGGGTTCATTTGGAGCAAAAGGAAATGCGGAGAGAAGGGGGTGATGAATTCAGGCAAGCCAACGTGGTGCCAACCTGCTAGTGATCTTGAGCTTCTCTCCCCCGAGGTGGAGAAGCTGCAGCCTGGGAAAAGCCATTGATTGATTGTTGTTATTATGAAGGCTGTCGAGCATTAACCAGTTGCAGTTAGAGCTGGGCCCCTATAGTAGAGCTGATGAGCAGCCAGTGAGTGTCCTAACAGGATGATGCAGAGCAGGAATAAAGGGAGGACCTTTCCCTAATTTGGATTAACAAAGTGCGTGCTAAAATCCTGTAATCCCTATCGTGCTTGTCTGTGTTGTCTGAGTTGATGTTATGATTAGAGAGCTATTTGAAGCAGTTTGCTAAGACTGGCAGCTGTAGCCTTTTCCTTCATTTGTAAGCAAATGCAAGTGTAGATGCTTTTCATATTTCTAGAAAAAGAAGTGCTGGGAAAGGAGAATGTCATATATTGAAGCCAACGTGTGCTTCATTTGCAGAGCTTTAGTAAGGCAACATACAGCTGAAGTTCCCTGAAATCAAGAGGCGATTGAACTAGGCCCTAAATTACAAATCGGGTAGTAGAAAAACAAGCCTAATTTTTCTTTCTGCTGATGAAATAGATCTTTGCTCTGCTATTAAATACAACTTCCTTCCCCCACCCTGCCCTGCAAAGGGTTTACTGAGCAGACTGTCACAGCAAACCACCCCCTGCCTCCTCCAAAAATATTTCTATAGCTTAATAATGCCTTCATTAAATACTATCTAAATTTAAATATTAATAACCATTCAGTGTCTGTTTTCTCAGCTGATATAGATGGGTAGTTTGCAAGTTCTTTGGGTAGCCAGCAAACTCTGCATTTTTACATAAAGCCTCTATGCCCTTTAACTACGCAGGGGTATTAAATGTAGCAGTTTATTTTTTTACGTTTTCAAAAGCATTTAGAGGATAGTGGATAATGACATAACCTGATGTTTAGCTCATAGCCAGCAGGAAAAAGAGTAAAAATCACCGAAAGTGAAGCCTATTTGCTGCCTGTAAGTCGAGGTTTGTGCTCTCGGTGTATGAGACAGCAGCCCTCCCTCGAGGAGCTGCAGCGAGGAGCTGTGGTGCTGCTCTGCCCTGCCTATAATCCAGCCTTAATACAAGGAAAAAAAGTTCAAGGAAGACTAAATCTGATTTAATCTAGGACATGATTGTGCACAATTACTTACCCACATCAAAGCTGCAGAGGCATCTACGCTGGGAAAGACCTTTTAAATTAAAAAAAAGTGCAATCTCACAGGTGATCTAGTCATGGGAATGCGTCACCGCGTGCGCGTTTCCCCTGCGCCTCCGATATCCAAGACAATGGAGCCATTATCAGAGACAGAAATATTAGAACCATTTTCCTTATTAGCTTTGCTTGTTAGGGGATATTTAGCTGTCTAGTCATCTCTCCTTTTACTTTTTTTAATCAAAACCCTTCTGGAAAGAATTCTTATTAAAAATAAAGTGTCTCCCAAGGGTCAGGAGAGATTTTCCTCCTCCCCCCAAAAAACAAATGCAAATATTGTCTATTTTTGTATTAAAGGGAAAAGAATTCTTCCTGGTGAAATTCCAGTGCTCTCTGCTCAAAGATAACATCTCTTTCCAGCTCAGCTCTTGTCTCTTGTTGCTCAATCACTGGTTGGATGTTATTTAGTGGTTAAAAATTGTCCAAGTTTTGTTATGTGTTTTCCAGACAAAGTATGGCCTGTGTCTCCTTCTTTACTGGTTAAACTGGTGAAGTACATTGAAAAATACCCTCAGCTGGATCCTTTTTGGATATGTGGCAATTCCTGCCTCAGAGCAAGGTGAAAATTACCTTATTTTCATGACCCTCTATGCCTTTTGTCATTTCTGCTGTTGCTTCCTGGTGCAGGGGAGAAGCAGGTGGCACAAACAGTGAAGAAAAGTCTAAAAGGTTCATCTTCTGCCAGCTTTGCAAGAGAAAGGCAGAATCAAACGTGGCGGTTAAAATGTGATCCCTGGGGGCTGCTCTCGCTCTGTAGCGAGTCCCTGGGGCAGGTGTTGGATGTTCAGGGTCCTGCAAGCGCTGACAGGGGCGGCCAAGATGCTTTTGCCTCCAGCAGGGCTTGCAGGTGCTAAGCAGCGGCAAAGCTGCCCCGCAGGCTTGGTCTCTGCCGTGTGTTTGGGGCTTCCATTAGGTGCCTTTTCCTTCCTTGGTCAGATCTGGAATCTGTGAAAACGCCTCGTATAGTGACCTAACAATAATATCAATAGCAAGTGGCTAGAGTGATCTCTTCCAGTTAGCAACGTGTAGTTTGTGACTCCTCTGCCCCATGGGTGGCAGTGCGACTGCTATGTGCTCAGATGCAAAGGTGCTTCCGTGCGTGCGCAGACTAACTAGTCTCAGTTGGGGGAGCTGCTTTAGCAAGCTCAATCCAGGCCTCCAAAAACAGGAGCTTGTACAGAGGTGCTGAGACAGCCCCACTGTGGCCAGGCACTTGTGCCGGCAACTTGGATCAGACTGGACTCTAGCCCCGAGCCCCTCGGCCATCTCGCCTGGGTGCCGTGAGGAGCTGGGAGCCCTGGAGAGCTGTTAGTGCCGTGGGTTTAGCAGAGGTTTCCTGGTTCTTCTGTGTCGGGAGTTACACGGTGCTGGTCTAGCAGAGGCACCTGGGTGCCAGCAGTGAACGGGCAGTGTTTGTCTCTGCGGGGCAGCCGCGCCAGGTCTGTGCTGAACTGCACAGAAATCCGCCTTTCCCCTTCCTTGCGAGTCGGAGGAAACTGGCTGTGGCTGCCAAAGCTACAGAAGTCGACACCACTGATTTAAAGCACAAAATAACTGCAGGAATAGACACTTACACTAACCTACACGTGAGAAAAATCAAGTGGGAGGTTGGTTGTGTGTCATGATTCTATTTTTGACCATTCAGATTTAACGGATTACTTGATTGAACTCCATGAAACTTCAGGGCTAAATTCTGCTGATGCCAGTGTATATCCAAAGTGCCTCTCGTATACCCCCCATCTTATATAGATAAAACCAAAGTCTAACTTTGTTCTTGAAGTTGCAGCCTCGCACCACAAGAGATGCAAACAGGTTTCTGATCTTGGCTTTTTAATAGCAAAGCTATTTTATTTTGGACTAAGCATGCGAGCGGCCTGTTGTTGTCTCAATATGGGTAGGGATAAACAGGGGAAGAGATGTGGTGAAAATTTAGAGTGAGGGAGCCTGACCCTGAAGAAGAAATTTCTAGTAAATGCTGCTCGGGACAAGTGTATGGATTTATCCCTGGCCTGTCTGTGGCAGCCCACTGCTCACGTGCTGCCCCTAGGTCTTTAATTTTTTTTTTAAACTTGATGATCTAAGTGCTAAGAAAACATTTTAGCACAAGATCGATCGATTTTAGCACAAGTCGAAGTGTTTCTTTCACTCAGAACTTGCTTACTCTGGGCCCTTGGTCCTTGGCACCGTGAAGTTGCTAGTGGGAAAAGTAGTGGGGAGCCCCGCACTGTGAGCAGTCCTTGTGCTCTACAGAGCAGCCCCAAACCAAAGATAAGCATCGCTTCTTGCTCATGTTTGTCCTGGTGGTCCTCCAAGGACTGTGATGCTATCTGGAGTCCCTACTCAGAGCTGGCATTTACAAGCACTGGTTTAGCTGAGTTTTAATGGCAAATAATGCTCTTTCTACGTATTTTGAACCATCCTGTGGGATTTCAAGTTGAATTGCTGCTAGATAATAGTTTGAAATACCTGTGAAAGAATAACAGTCTCTCAGTTCTATTCTTTTCTCAAATATTTTTGATATAGTGGCTCTGTTTTCATCCTTGTAATCTATGGTTTTTCTTTTTGATTTTTTTCCTCCCCACAAGGAATAGGAGTTCCAGCAATAACAACTGTGCTGAAAACATTCCCTGGCTGCCTGGTAGTGCCAAAAAAGCCACTGCTGGAAAGCCTGAGCAGGATTTATTTAGTCAATTTAAACAGTCGTCTGCATGTTCCTGATTTATAGGTTAGGTTATTGCTGAATGAAATGTTCTCGTGAGCACAAGGTGGGTGCAAGACCGTACTTGTTGCTTATGTGGAAATGCTTCAGCTCTTGAGTAGTTCAAGGAATAGTAAATATTGGTGAAGCAGCGCAGAGGACCCGCACCGTGTTTCCCAGAGCATCTGGTGCTTCGGGATAGCTCCGGGATAGTATCTGTATCCATGAGATGTGTGCGACCAAAATGTCCTAAGTCGTTCTGCATATGTTGGTGCTTATCAGTGCTTCCAGTGGCTAGAGAGAGTTTATTCAGCTCCAGGAAGGAATAACCCCCTGCTTCATAAGGATAAAAAAAAATCTTTTATTCCTAGCAAGCTTTAAGTTGTAGCAGTTCTGTCATCTGGCCCGTGTCCCCTTGCACATAGCCTGTCGTTGCAGTTGAGGGCAGTCATTTCTTCCCTCCTGCCTTGGGGCTTGCTGTTCACCAGTCCTTACTGGTGCAGCTGAGCTTCATAGTGGGGAGAAGGTGGGAGCAGGAGAGGGGCTTGCTCAGACTCATCTGCTGCACTGATTAAAGAGAGGATGAAAAGGTTCTGCGTCAGAATGGGTGTTGCTCCTTGCTTCTCTCTCCATCTCTCCAAATGCTATGTTATTCCCCTTCAAAGTCGATTCTCAGCTATTTTCTATTCTCCTCTTCCTCCATCGTGTTGCAGGGAGGAGATAAAGGTGAAAAAGAAGAGATAAAGGCTCCAAGAGCGGTAACTAGAGAAGTTTGTCCTATGGAGGAGCCGTCCTGCGGGTGTGCGCAGCCTTCTCACGGGCAGGGCCCATCTCAGATAGTCCTTGTCAGGAAATAGCCCAAGAAAAATGTGCTGAGCTGGTTGTACTGCCTAGCCGTGGAGAGCCCTGCTGGGTGCACCTCCTTCTGGAAATGCAGTCAAATTGGTTTATGTCTCCTGTTTCCATGTCTTTAGATGTTTAGATTTTGAGGACCATTTCTTTAAGCACTTTAGCCTCTCTTTTGTGACTGTCTTGCTCAGTGTTGCTATCTGTGCTTGCTGCAGCAAGCTGAAACCCAGACTAACCTTTCTAAGTTTGGTAATTATGTCTATTTCCCTATTTTGGCTGCTTGTACACACTGGAATGTGTGTCTAAATTGGGATTTTTGCTGTGGATACCTTGCAGAAAGGCAGCCAAAAAGCTTTCCTCATGTTCATAACTTATATGCTGCTTGTGCTAATTTAAGTGTCATCTTAGCAGTCATCTTACTCCTTTGGCAGAACAATAATTTCAATTTCCACTGGAGGTTTATTTGTTGTAATGGGATTGTTAGCTACACTGTGAACAGCTGCCTGTGACTTTGAGGTGGGGTTAGAGGAATGAGCCCAAAATGGGATGATGTTCAGAGCATCAGGACTGAGCTCCTTCCCTGTGGAAAAAGGAGTAAAAGGAGGAAGTTTAGTGAGTTTGACAGGGCAGCCTGGGAGAGAGGCACAAACAGCTTTTCTCACTATGCTGTCTCCTGCTCCAGAGTCTTACTGGAACAAGAGTGCAGCCAAGTATTCTTAGAGAAGAGTGTCATGGATATGAGGCCATCAGATTAACTCCTAAATTGGTTGTAGTGACTGCAGGTTTGGGAAGAGAACTAGCAAGATGAGATCTTTTTTCTCACGATACCGTGCTGCTTCTTTTATGAATTTGCAATATGCGATGGAAGAGAGTGATTAAATCAAATTTAGCCTCACATTTAATGCAAATTTTGCATTAGATGCAGAAATATACAACACTATGATGTGAAGTTTAGGAAAGATGCAGACTAAAGCATAAGGAGACGCCTTACAGTGACATTACAGCACATACCAAGTGAAAGGTTTAAAAGCATATTTTTGCAAACCAATATTTACACTGTAAAATATCATCCTATCAGTCCTGAAAATGAAGGAAAATTTCTATCAAGAAGCAGAGGGAGGCAGTGAGAAGCAGGGG
>JAVCKT010027836.1:0-38402 GCA_032273925.1 Rhynchotus rufescens | reverse complement strand
GCGGGGTGGGGGGCGCTGCGTTGAGGGGTGCCCCGCAACGGGGCTGCATTGCGGGGGGCGGGTCGCGGGTCGCATCCCGGCCGGGGCCACGGTTGCCGGCAGGGGGAGCTGCGGGGCCGCGGGTGGCGGGGACCGCGGCACCGGGCACGGCCCCCGCCCGGGCACGGCCCCGGCCCCGCCGTTAACCTCCTGTCCCCCTCCTGTCGCAGCGGCGACATGTGGCACCCCATGCCCGCAGGCAGAGCCTCGATGCGCTTGGGGACGGGTGGCACCAATGGGATACAGCGGCGGGGTCGGTGCCTGGATGGGCATCCCTGGATGGGCATCCGAGCGGAGCGGGGATGCTGGAAGGGAAGGCAGCTTGGTGTCACCTGCCCCCCGGGGACCGTGACACCTCCTTGTGAGCGGGGACGTGTGCGGGACATGGAGCTCCGTGTCTCCAGAGACGTCTCCAGAGTCCCGAAACGGCCCCAGGACGCGGGGCACGTCCCGGAGCGGAGCGCGCGGTGCCCGGAGCCGCGACGCGGGCAGCGCCGCGGGACCCTCGCGCTCGTGGCGCACGCAGCACGTGCCGCGAGCTCCCGTGGGGCCGGGACGGCTGCGGAGCTTGGCAGGGCTGCTGCAGCCCAGACGTCTCCGGCCCGCGGGCGCGGTGCCGGCAGCGCTGCGCTCGGCGCTCGGCTGTGTCCCCGCGAGCCGCCGTGTCCCCGGGCACGGCCGCGGGTGGCAGCAGGGCGGAGGTGGCCCCGCGTGGCTGCTGGGACGTCTGGAGCTGGCACGTCTGGAGCAGACGCCGCTGGCTGCTCGTGCTGGGAACGGGGCCGTCGGCGGTGCCGCCCGGGGCAGCGGCCGGGCCGGCGGGGGCTTGGGGGCTGCAGGAGGGGACAGGAGGGGACAGGACACACCCCGGGGGACTACAAGAATGGAATACAACCCAGTGTATTGCGTGGCACATCGCCGCGTGCCGGCAGATGTCAGTGCAGGCCCAGAAGTGCCCGTGCCAGCGGCGCTGCTGTGCCGCGAGAGGGGCCGCGCCACCGGTGCCTGGGGTGGCCGTGCCCCCCGTGTGCCCTATGGGGTCCGCACGGCGCTGGGGCACGGCCTGGTGCCCCGGAGGGGGGTCCCGCGTCCTCCCCGTGCCAGAGGTGCCCGCGCTCCCCTGGGATGATCCCGGCGCTGCTGCCAACCCCTGCACCCGTGCCCAGGGCTCGGGCTGGGCTCTGTGCGCTGACCGTGGGTCCAGAGCCCCCCGCGAGCCTCGCCTTGCGCCTGGCATTGCCTTCCTCCGCGACTACCAAACCAGGGTGAGCGGGCGCTGCTTTGGCCTCCCCAATGCCCCCCAGCTCCCATGCCCCCCCCCCCCCGGGGTCGCCATGCCAGTGCAGGGGCATGGAGGCGGGGTAAAGCCCCTAACCTGCACCCCCAAAGCAGGACATGGAGCAGCCTTGGCTCTCTCCCTGCAGGGGCACCCCGAGGCCCCCCAGCAGTACCAGGACCCACGGTGGGGGGGGGCAAGGGTCTCCCCGCTTGACATGGCCGGGCGGGCACAGCCCCGTGCCCCGCGGTGCCAGGCTCCCCCCGCAGCCCCGCCGCTCGTTAGCCGCTCGCCTCTTATCTCCAGCCGATAAATTATACAACACAGCGCCTTTGAATCGCGGCCAGCCCTCCATCCGGTGGGGGGGAGCGTTTTGGGGTGGAATGCGCTAATTTAGCAGGCTGGCTGCGGCTGCAGCCCTTGCCAAGGCGGGGACGGGCATGAAGGGGGGCCACCGCCAAGGCTTGGGGGTTCGGGGGTGCGTGGGGCACATGGGTCGCGGGGCCGCACGGCCGTGGGGCACGGGGACGGCGTGGGCTGCGCGGCGGGCGCTTCAGAGCGGCGGCGGCCCCTTCATGTGCGGCACAAAGGAGCCGCGGAGCCGCCGTTGGGGCAGCGAACGGGGCAGGGAGCGGCGGCGGGGCCGGCCCCGGGGCGGGGAGCGCAGCCGGGGACACGGCGGCTCGCGGGGGGCTCGGGGACGCGCCAGGCGCGGGGTGTCCCCGCGCGTGAGCCCCCCGCGGCGCCGGCAGCTTGGGCAGGAAGCGAGAGATGAAGCCGAAATTAGGGTGTTAACGAGCCTGTCTGTCACCGGGTGCCAGGGCTGGGGACAGGGGTGATGGGGAGGGCGCGGAGGAGGCGGGAGGGGGGCAGGATGTGTCCCCGGCGGGGGCACAGGTGGCACCGGGAGCGGCCCCGGGCTCGTTCCCAGCCCCGCGCTCCGCTAATCCCCCTCATTAGCGCCGCGTAATCCGGGCGAGCGGCCCTTGCGGCAGCCCCAGGTGTGCCCGGCGGGGGGGATTAGCCCTGTCCCCCCGCGGGGGCCGCCATGGGCTCCCAAGGGCAAAACCAGCTTCCAGGAAAGCTTCCCCCCGCTGTACCCCCCGGCACGGGGAGCCACATCCCCGGTGTCACAAGTTCTCCACACTCAGACACGCGTCTGCGGGACGGGATATGTCCCCTCCACGGGATGTTCTGGGGACCCTCCATGCCCTAAGGGAGGGGGTGCAAGGAAGGGGAAACGGGTTTTTTTTAGGGACTCGCTGGACCCACGCCCCCCCACTGCCCCCATCCGGCCTGAATTCCTGCAGGTCGCTGCTGACGTCGCTTTTTCCGTGACACCTCTGTGGAGCGGGGCCACCCCCAGCTGTCATCGCGTCCCCCTGTCCCCAGCATGGCCCTCAGCTGCTGCCGGCCTCCAGTCTGGCTGGGGTGGCCCATGGGGGGCTGCACAGAGACCGCCGTTGTCCTCCCCGCTCTGTCCCTGTCCCTCCTCTGCCCCCAAAGCGAGGCCTGACCTGGTCCCGGCCAAGCCGGAGTGCCGGGTGGGATTAGGGTTGAGGGATTTAGGAGAGCTTGGAATTAGCTTAGTGGCTTCGGAAGACAAACAGCTCGGAGCATCCGCAGAACAGGCAGGAGCGGCGAGTGGGAAGCAGAGGCCACCCGCAGCCCCAGCTCTGTCCTGCTCCCCACGCTGCTTCCCTGGCCCCGTGGCCCCAGTTGCAGCTCCATGTGCTGCCTCGGTGCCCGTCACCCTGCTCCCAGGCCTGGGCCCTCCTGTGCGTCCAGCTCCGCTGCCCTTTGGCGATGGCCACTACTTGGAGACACGGTGAAACGAGGGTATTTGGGCTGGTGAAGTCTTCCCGTGTGCTGAATTCGGGCCTTCCCTTCCCTCCCCCATTCACCTTCCTCCCCTCCTTTCCCTCCTGTTTCCAGCCCATGCCGGGCACTGCTCTGGCTCCGTGTCCCAGCCTGCGTCCTGGGATCCAGTGCTCCATGTCTGTCCTCTCCCCATCCCGCACTTGGGCTATGAACCCGCTGGGGAGATGGCTGTGCCCTCGGTCCCCATCCTGTTCTGCCACTTCTCCCTGCCCGGCATCCCGGAGCATCCCACGCTGTCCGGGCATGGAGCGGAGCCTCTCCAGTGCCCAGCGGTGCTCCGAGGTCGCATTCCTGCCCCGATAGCATCAGGCCGGGGGCAGCCCTGCAGATCCTATCGCCCTAACCAGTAACATCTGCTCCCAGCCTCCGTCCTCGCGGGCGGCGCGGCCAGGCCCGCCGCAGGGCACGCAGGGGACACAGGGGACACAGGGGACACACGGGACAGCCCCAGCCCCCTCCAGCCCCCGGGCGCCTCCCTAGGGAAGCAGGAGGCGGGAGCTTTGCTGCAGGGCTGGGGCAGCATCACAGGGAGGTGACATCCCCGTGCCGGGGCCATGCATGACCCGAGCGTAGCAGGTCTCAGCCACGCTTGTCGTGCAGTGAGGAGAGGGCTCTGGAAGGCTGGGCCGGCGCCAGACTGCAGCACGGAGGTCCTGTGCTCAAGGATGATGAGGAGGAGGTGGCTGTGGTGAGGAAGGCCCGGTGTGGGGGACAGCCTCCTGCTGCCGCGTCCCCCCCTCCGCCGCCGCTTCCTGCGCAGGCGGCCCGGGGACGGCGATGAAAGCAGCCCCAGCAGATGTTTCTGCCTTGTTTTCATCTCATTAACCGTTTCCTCTTTTATTACGAGATAAATTATTAATTGTTCAGAGCGAGGAAGAAAGAGAAGAGAAATCCTGGCAGAGACGCCGCGGGGCCCGGGGCAGGAGGCGGGCACCGACCGACAGAGCCCACGGAGGCAGGGGCGGGGGTCCCGAGGGGCAGCGGTGACACTCCCTGGGCTCCATGCCGGGCGGGATGAGGGAGGGGGCAGCGCTGGGAAGCGCTGGGAAGCGGCAGGACGCGCGGGGGCTTCCCAGCACCTGGTCTCCATCAGCGGCCGCTGGAAGTAACCGGGGCAGACAGGGGACCGAGGCCGCCTGGCACCGGGCGAGTGGCTCCTCTGCACCCCCCTCGCCCGGGACCCCCGTCCCCTCTGGTCCCACATCCCTCCGACTGCAGGCTGAGAGCGGGCGTGCTCGTCACACGTGTCCTCTTGGAGCTGCATCCATCTGCACAGCCCCATGTGCCGGGGTGACAGGCAGCAGGACCGGGACCGGCTCCCACCCTGCGGCCCAGCTGCCCCCGGCCCCGGCCCCTGTGAAATATTCATGGTGCGTGAGGAGGAGTTAATTTAATTGCCCTGATGAGCAGCTGAATAATTTACGCCCTTCGGAAGCGGCTTTTGAGACCTCGTTAGCAGCTGATCCGGGAGCCAGGGTGGATGTGGAGCCCCCAGCCCCTGCCCCCATGGGGACCCCCAAGCCCCTGCAGAGCCTCCCTTGATCCCCTATCGTGGCTTTGAGTCTGGGCCAGCAGCCCAACTGAAATACGGACACAGCTCGGAGCAGGAGCCGGTGCTCCGGATCCGGAGATAAGGGGGACAGCTGGACAGGGACCTTTATTTGCATTTTTCCCATCAGATCCGGGCCTGGCTCTGGCGAGACCCCATCCGGCTGCCCCATGCCCGGCAGATAACGGGGCCGCGGGGTCCCCTGTGTGCAGCTACCCCAGAGCGTGGCAGGAAGCGGCGGCTCCGGCGGCAGGAGAAGCCTGGATAAGGAAGCGCCGGGGCAGAGGCCGTGGCAGAGGCAGCGCTGCAGCCGGCACCCCGATAGCGCCCACGTTTCCTCCACAGGGCGGGAGCAGCGGGTCCCAGCCCTAGGGCTGGCAGGTTGCCCGGGGTCGGGAATGCCGGTGGCTCCCGCGGGATTTATGGGGACTCTGTCCTGCAGGCTCTGGCTGTGAGAGCGCTGCTGTCTCCTGGGATGCCGTCCAGCACGGGAGGGCGCGCGGCGCTTCCCTTGGGATGTGCCAAGGCGGGATGAGCAGCCTCCCTTCCCCTGGCCGGGATAGGGTAGCCGGTCCCCGTGAGGCCCCCAGCCCGGCCAGCGGGCCGGCCCCACATGCAGGGGCACACTGAGGCCCCCGGGGACATGGGGACGCTGGGTTCCTGGGGACACGGGGACGCTCGGTTCCCGCCCCGCGCGGGACGCAGGGAGCTCCGGGCGGGAAGCCGTGTGGAGGTCCCGGGCGCAGGTGGTGCCAGGTGCCCCCAAGGCCCAGGCAGCCCCTCCGCCCCCGGTTAATCACTGCAGGGCCTGAGCTGCATGGCCGTAAAAAGGGCAGTAATGTGAGGCCTGGATAAATGACATGTTTAATGTGCGCAGTAAAGCCGTGGGAGACCATTAGCAGCAGCTCCATAAAGACGGGGAAGGAGGGTGCTGGGCGGAGGGTGCCTGGGGCACAGGCCAGCCCTGCACTGGGGACAAGCAGGACAGGGTTGCAGATTTCTCGGGGTACATCTGTGCGTGTATGCACACCAGCAATGCACACACGTACAGCCACGTGTGGCAAATTTGCACACGTGAGACCCCTTCGACACCCACATACACATGCAAGCACCTCTGCACACAGTTGTGCATGCATGTGCACCCACAGCCCCACGCACACACACAAAACCATGCACATTTGCATGCATGTGGCCCCGCCATGCACACATACATGTACCGCTGCATAGTTCTGTGTACATGCCCAACGGCAACCCCATGTGCACACACACAGAGCCGTGCACCTTTGCATGTGTGTGCCCCCCTGCATGCACACGCACACACGTCCATGCCCATGCACACGTGCATGCACCTCTGCACATGTGCATACACACGTGCGGCCCCCCCGGGGGCCGGCCGGGCCCTTCCCCGCGCAGCCGCTGCCCCCCGGCCGCTCTCAGGAGTTGAAGAGTGCGGAGGAATTTTAAATGCATTGACCCCTGACCCGGCCCTGCCTGCGAGGGGAAGTGAGACCCCGGGCTGCCCCCGGCCGGATGGGGGGCCCGGGGGGGGCCGCGGGTGGCGGGAGCCCTCGCAGCGCCCGCTCGGAGCGGGGCCTCCCTGGGGAGCTGCAGCGCCGGTGCCAGCGCTGCCACCGGTCCCGGGGCTTGGCCGCCCCGCGCCCCCCCCGGCAGGGCTGCAGCGCTCGCGGTGTAATTAAAAACGCAATTAAGCGCTGCCACTTAGCAGAAAAGTCCCACAGTTTGGGGATAATTATCTGACAATATAACAAGTTGCCCAACATTAATCAGGCGCTGATCTGCGCCAGCAGCTGCGCTCCTGCGCCGGCCGCGCGCTTAATGGCATCGCTTAGGAGGCGGCCGTAAATCAGGCACTTAGGGGCGCCCCGGTGGGCACCGCACCGGGCGGCGATGCCACCGGGGCTGCCCTGTGCCGGGGACACCCCAGATCCGGGGGGTCATGGGGATCCCCTCCCGCGTTCCCCGCCGGCCGCTCCGTATCCCCCTTTCCCACCTCGTGCGCAGAGGAGGGGGCGGCCCCGGCGGCTGTGACTTTGAGGGCCGGAGATGAAAGCAGAGATTGTCCCTTTGTGCCGGGCTGGGGCGCGAGGGAGGGAGGCGGCCAGAGAGAGCCTGCTGGCTTAACATGTTCGCTTGGCCCCTAATTTGCCGCTTCTGCCATGAAATCCCATTACAAAGGGCTTAGCGGGCGCGCCGAGGAAGAGGTCGCTGGCGGGGGCCTGCGAGGAGCCGCGGCGGGCACAAAAAGCGCGAGAAAAGAGCAGCCCCCGGCCCGGCCCTCGCGGCGACGCGCGCCCAAACACCCCCCTGGGTGCCAAGTAAGGGATTCCCGGCCTTCTGCTCCGGGTCTGGAGGCTGGATAGGGTGCATGGGGCACGGAGGGGGTGCCACGGGGCAGTGCCAGCCCTGCCAGGGTTCCCCTCGGGACACACAGCACCGGGCGTCATCGGAAGCGCGGAGCAGGCGGCAGCTTTGCGCGCCCAACGGCCGGCGCCAATAAAAGCGGTGCCCATTGATGTGCGGCAGCGCTAAAAGCGCTATCTAAAGCGGCCGCTATCTCAGGGTGCTGCCCACGGGTGCAGACGCCTCCGGTGCCGGTGCACGGTGCCGGGAGGGCTCCGCATCCTCCTTGGTGCCCGAGCGCGCGGCGTTGAGCGCGGCGTTGAGCGCGGCGCCGCCGGCCCAGCTGCAGCCCCGGCCCCGCTTTTGTGGTCGGCTTCGCGCCCGGCCCGCATGGAAATGAGCCCCCGGGGGTCCGGCTGGCACAAAGCCGCCCGCCGCGCTGGGCCGAGACCTTCCCAGCCCCTCTGCACAATGTTTGCAAATACCGGAGGCCACTTATTGCGGGGCCGCCGGCAGGGAGGCCGAGGGGGGGCCGAGCCCGCGGGGGCCGCCGCCGCCACCAGACCTTGTGTTCGGGATGCGCTGCCGCCTTTCCCGGGTGTCCCGAGCCCCCCCGGGAGCGCCGGGCGGGAATGCACCGCTCCGTGCTGCCCGTGCTGGGGCTGACAGGCCTGAAATGGGGCCGTCCCCGGCGGCCCGGCTGTCCTGCTCGCCCTGCCGTGTTCGGCTCCGCGCCCCATTCAGCCCAAAGAAAGGGAGCACTTAACCCCCCGGCCCCCCCGAGCGAGCGCGCGGGGCCGGCCGGCTCCAGGCAACGCCATGTGGCCACCCAGGGACACGGATAGGGGGGCGCCCCGCGGGGATGGCCATGGGGACATCCCCACGGATGCTCCCTGGGGACCAGGCACCTGGGGGGTCCCCCCTGCTCCGTCACCCTGAACACGGGACCCCCCAGGTGCCCATCGTGGGGGGCTCGGCTGTGACCCCCCCTGTGGGGACACCCACCCCGTGGCCGCCACCGCGCCGCGCCCGGGGTCCCTGCGCCTCCGCTCGCCGCAGTGTGTTAAATTAATGTAGCAGAAAAAATCATTATGCGGGGACACAGATGGAAGTGACCAAGCAGAAAATGCGATGTGCAGCGGCGGAGGACCCCGCGCCCGCGCCGCCTCCCAGGGGAAGGGCAGGATTCCCAGCTCCGCCGCGGGGAGGTGACGGGGGGCTACTCCCTGCGCCCCCAGGGCAGACCCCCCAGCAGCGAGACCGAGCCGGACGCCGGGGCCCCTGGAGCCAAGCGGTGGTGCCGGGGAGCAGCCCCGGAGCTGCTCCTGCATCCCGTGCGCCCTGGCCGGGAGCCGCTGGAGGCCGGCGGCTCACCAGGGAGATAAGCTGCGGGCGCACAAAGCCTGGGCGCCCGCTCTAAGCCGCTGCGCAAACACGCGGGGCCCCGGCCGCTCGCTGGGACCCCCGGGGGGCTAAAACCAGGTGCCAGGCAAAGGCGGCCGCCCCACGCTGCCTGCAGCTGGGCATGGGCAGCGACCGGCACCGCGCCGGGGGACGGGGCCCAGCATAGGAAACTGGGCACTACCCAGGGCTACCAAGGGCTACCGAGGAAGGATACCTCCTTCCTCCTTCTCCTCCTCCTCCTCGTGCTAGGCCCTACCTCGATAATGCAGACAGAGACCAGGGTCCCCGGCCCTGCTCCCATGGGGGCTGTAGGGGGTCAGGACTGATTGCACCCCCACCCAGCACCAAAACAGCACCCCAGGACCCTCCGCCCAGGCTGGCAGCCTCAGGGCTCCCTTGGGCGCCGCTCCCCGCCAGCTGCCGCAGAGGGGGGCTCGGGGCGCACACGCGCCCGTGCGCGGGCAGGCTGCGCCCGCGGGCCCCGCGGCGCGGCGGGTGCCCCCGGCGCCGGGCGGGTTATCGCGGCGGCCGCGCGCGACGATAACCAGAGCCGGCTGCTGTCGGCAGCGGCGGGTGTGAGAGCGTCGCCGGCCCCAGCGCGGCCCCCCCGCGCCCGGCGCGGCCGCCCCCGCTCGCTTTGTCTCCGCCGCCCTCCGGGGCCGCGTTCCCACCCTCCGAGCGGTCCCGGGGGCCCCCGGGGCGGCTAATCCCCCCCGAAACGGGCCCGGGGCGGGCGCTGTTGACCGAGGGGGCCCCGCAGCTGCAGCTGGATTAGGAGACACCCTTTCGGTGCCATCGGCAGGGGGGCGGCCAGGGCCAACCCCCTCCTGTTCCCTCCCGCTGGGAGCACAAGGATGGCGCCCTGGGAAGCGCTTATGGGGATGCGGGGGGCAGCTTGCAGGCAATGTGAGCAGGGCTCCCACGGCACCTCCTCCAAGCAATGGGGCCCAGGGGGATGTGCATCCCTGTCTCAGCATCCTACATCCTGCTCCCTGCTCCTGCTCCTGCTCCCTGCTCACCGTGCAGCACCCACATGCATGGACACACCGGCCGCGCTCAGCACAGGGCTCCGGTGTCTCCTGGGATGCAGGAGCTGCAGGAACAGCCCAATCCCGCTGCCTGCAGAGCCCCATCCCCTTGCACGGGGAGACGGGCTCCTTGGCAGCCCATCCCGGAGCTTTGGTGCTGGGATGTCCGGCCCTTGGAATGTGCCTGGCTCCCATCCGCTCCTTCCCAAGGCCGCTGGGAAGAAGCTCCATGGGGATGCGCAGGCAGCACAGGGCCAGAGGAGCATTTTCCCTGCTCCATAATTCTGGGTCAACCAGAATGAGATTAATTAGCTGCTGTTAATGGTGGTTAATTAGCAAGTGGTGCCGATGCAGGGGCGAAGCGGCGAGGCCGGGGCCCCATCCCGCTCTGCCCTTATCTCCAGGCTCGTGCAGCCTCGGGAGGGACGTGTCCACACGGAGAAGTGGGTGTTGCTGGAAGTGCGGAGCCCCCGTCCCGCACTGGGGAGCGGGACCGGGCTGTTGTTGGTACCACCGGCACTGCAGTGCTCCCGCTGGCTCCATGGAGAGTTACAGCAGTGCTAATCCCGGAGGAGGGACTGGGGTGGATAACGTCCCCAAGTATCCTGGAGGAGCTGGACAAGGCGCTTTCCATCGCCTGAGCTTGCGGTGACCCTTGGGAATGCCACAAGCCAAGCCATAGGGGGCTACGGCCTCCATGGAGGTCCTGGGTTATTCCTGGAGATTGGGAAGTCCTGGGAATTGGGAGGCCTCAGGTTATTCCTGGGCACTATCCCCTCGGAGGCAGCACTCGGTGCAGGGGGCAACGGGAGCCCTTGTCCCGGCACCCCTGGACGCGCGAGCGGAGAAGGCGCCCACGGAAATTGCCAACGCCGGCACAAGCCGTCCTGCCTTCAATGCGAGCGGCGAGTGTGAAGTTAAGAGATAAAGAGGGAATTAGGAGATAAAGTCGGCTTAATCCCAGTTGCTCTATGCAATTAAAATGAGCTTCACCCCGCTGTAATTGGATGGAAGCTGCCTGGCAGCGTCAGCGCGACCGGGAGCATCGTGCGCGCCGGCACGGAGGCTTCGCCGAGCCCAGCGCCGAGACTTATCTCCCCGCCAGGAAAACCGGGAGGGCAGCGGCACGGAGAGCCGGAGTTAATGAGATGAAAGCGGAAAGCCTGACACAAAGGATTAGCTCCCGGCCTGCTCCGCTGCCGAAATCCCAAGGTTTCCTGGGAAGCCTCTCCTTGCATGGCAAGTGGCCGGCCGCATCCTGCAGAGACCCGGCGCGCTCGGTGCAGCCCAGCTCGGCTCCTCGGCCCGCGGCTGCTGCAGGGGACAGGGCTGTCCCCAGATGCCACCTCCATCCCGAGCCCCCCGGGGCTCCCTGCACAGTTCCATCCCTAATAACATTTACAGCTCCTGATATTAAATATAAGTAAAAAAAGCCCACGTGCAGATTAAAAGGACGTTGATGAAATGCCAGGAGGAGAATTACAGCGCTAATAAACCAGGGCCTCGTGACGAGGGGCTGTGGCGCGGGCTGTGGGGTTTAGGAGGCCGTTTAGACTCCGCTGTCAAAAAGGTGCGTTAAGGCGGCGAGGGCCCTGGAGCGGGAGAGACGTCAACCGCGGCGGGGCCGGCACCGCGGAGCCCATCCATGGGCTCATCCATGGGTCCATCCGTGGGGCCATCCGTGGGCCCATCCGTGGGTCCATCCGTGGGACGTCGGGCCAGGGAGCCGCTGCAGCGAGGCTGAGGATGCTGAACGCAGGGATGCAGATGGGGCTGAGCGCTGGGAAGAGGAAGCTTCTCCTTCAGCTGGAATGGGGCTGCTCCAGGTGCCTCTGCAGGGAGCAGGGGCAATAAAAGGGAATAAGCAGCCGGAGCAGCTTCCCGCCCCAGAAAGGGCATCGTTGGGGCAAGGGAAGGGATTTTCCTGGCTCCGAAGCCTGCGCTCCCTGGAAGGGATGTCCTCCTCCCTGGCGGCACTGCATGGAGAAGGGGATTTTGGAAGCGTGCCGGAGCGTGCGGAGAACGAGCAGCTCCATGTCCTCCTCTTCCAGGAGCCCCCTGGCGCTGCCTGGTGCCGGGGGGCTCGGCGGAGCCCCGCGCGTCAGCAGGGGCTGCTTTGGCTCTGCCGCTGCACCTCTGGCTCGTCCCCCCCGCTCCGCGCCGAGCCAAGCGCTCACTAACCTGCAGTTTAATTAACTTTCCCGCTAGCGGATCCCGGAGCGAAGCCGACGGCTCTCGGCGCCTCGGGGTCGCCCCCGCGCCGCGCTGGAGCCAGCCGCGCCGTTTCGCCCCCCGCGCCGCAGCGTGTGCCGGCAACGCGCCCCTCGCCCCGGGGCTCATTCCCCTTGCCCCGAGTGCCGCAACGAGGCTGCCCTTCCTTCCCCGCATCCTTCCCCGCGGACACCCCCTTCCCAGCCCGCGGCCGGCTCAGCCCCTGCGCTCCCGCCAGGCGGGGATGGTTAAGGCGGGCGCTCGCTGCCAAGGAAGATGTCAGCTCCGAGGCATCCGCGGGAGAGGAGCCGCCCGCGCGGCTCCGGCGCCGCGCGCCCCACGCCGGCACCCCCGGAGCCGGCTCGATCCCCGTCATGGAGGATGGAGCGAGCGTGGATGTGCTGCCTCCGCCTGGCCCAGCAGCCGCTCCCCAGCGTCCCGAGGTGTCCCCAGGGATGCGGGATAGGGTGGGATGTTTGAGCCCTGTGATGTCGCCCCCGGTGTGTCCCCATAGCCCCGGGACAGGGACGCTGCTCCGTGTACAAACCCGCTGTTCACGCCCAAAGGGGGCTGGGAGGCAAGAGCGGGAAGAAAAGGATAAAAGCAAAAAAACAAAAAAAAAAAAACAAAAAAAACCCTGGGAAAAAGCCGTGCAGGGGCCTGGAAGGGGAACACAGTCTGCAAGCGGTCTTAAAAATTACCAATAAATAATCTTAACGGGAAACAGAAGGAGCAGAGCCGGGGCGCTCGTGGGTGTCCCGCGGTCCCTGCGAGCCTGGGAAAGCGGCGGGGCCGCCGCCGGGAAAGCCCTTCCCGCCGGGAGAGCCCCGGGCTGCACGTGCCCCACAGCGGGGCGGCCCGCGGGTCGGGTCGGGCACAAGCGGCCGAGTCGCGGCCGATCCGTCCTCGCTCTTCCTCCCGCCTGATCTGTCCTCGCTCTTCCTCCCACCTTCCCGCACGAGCCCCGGCCTCTCCGGCCCCATCCCGCCTCGTCAGCCCCTTCCTCCGGCGCTGTTTGCAGAGAGCCCGTTGCTGCCTTCCCCCTGCCCGAACTTTCCAGCGCGCTCTCCGGCGCGGGAACAATCGGAGCCTTTGTCTTGCGCTTAATCTCCTAGTTAGGAATTAAAAAGGGGGGAAAAAAACAGGCAGCACAAAAGGCTCTTTGGCAGGGGCTGGAGAGGGAGCCGGGATCCGGGATCCGGCTTGGGATGCGGGTCCCCCCGCCGGGCCCCGGTGGAGTCTCCCTCCCTCCTCAGCAAGAACCACGCGGGCACCGCGCGTCTCCATAAAACTTCTTAAATAATTTAATTGGAAAAAAAAAGGTATTCCCATTAAAAAATATTTTTTTTTTTACAAACTCACAAATCGCGGTGATTTCTCTGGATGTTGATTTTTGACGTTGTTTCTCTTTCAGCATTAAATACATCTCTTTATATATATATGTAGGTATCAAAAGGAGGGTGGCGGGTACAGGGAGGCGCAGGGAGGAGGAGGAGGGAGCTGTCAGCACCAGCCACGGCCCTGAGGATGAGGACGGTGCCCGTGGGAGCCCCAATCCCCTGGGAAGTGGCAGCAAAGCCCAGGAAAGGGTGCACGATGCAGCAGGGGCTGCTGCTCCCTGCGTGTCCCCGGCCCCACGTGGCACGGGCAGGGACGGGGGCCAGGGGCCAGCCCGGCGCTGCTGCCCGGCCGCTGTCCCTGCTCCGGGTTGGCCCTTCCCTGCGGAGGAGGCTGTGGTTAATGAGAATCCCGGGAGCGGACGCTGGAAAGCACGGTGCCCGCTTGGCCGCGGATGCAGGATGCAGGAGCAGGGAATGCGGGTGTTCATCCTGCCAGACGTGTCCAAAGAGGGGCAGCCGGGGTCCCACGTGCCAGGAAATGCCCAGGGCCGGGAGCTCAGTGATGCCAGCGGCTCCATCGGGTGCATTTGAAGGCTTCCCGGCTGCTGCTTTGCAGGAAGACGGGGGCCAGGGCACCCCCAGATGCCAATCACGTTGCCACATTCCCGCCCATGGGAACGGCGGCCTCAGCTGCCCTAGAACTCCCGGGATGCAGGAGAGGAGGCGGCGCTCCGGCCGCCCGGGAGAGCTGCCCCGAGGCCCACGAGCCCCGAGCGGTCGGATGGGAGGGAATCCCGGTCGGTCCCTCCCAAACCTGCAGCTTCGGCACTCCACACTCCGGCCGTGCTCCCTGCGCTCGCTTCCCACCGCTCTCCCTCGCAGTGGGAAGGAGGCAAAGGCGCCGGGAGCCGCCGCGCTCCGCGGCGGAGCTGCCACGGAGGGAGGGAGGGAGGCGCCGGCCGCGCGACGGAGCCAAGGAGACGCAGGGAAAATTCTTATTGCCTTTATTCTGCCCCCGGCCTCCCCGGGCGCCGAGGGCCAGCGCACACGCACGCCTCGCACGCACACAGCCACGCAGAGCCACGCACGCCGCTCGGCGCTCGCCCTCGGCCCGGGGGAGCGGGCTGCACGAAACAAGTCAGAGAGAAAACAACAACGGAAAAAGAAAAAAGGAAAAAAAAAAAAAAAAAAGTGAGTGAGTCTTTTGGCAGCAATCACAGCGTGTGTCAGGAGCGGCCCTGCTCCTTCTGCATAAAAACGCGGCGCTGGGTGCGGGCCAGGCTCGCCGCTGGCCCCGCTGGCCGCGGCGCGGCCGCCTTCGCTCCGGGGGCGCAGGGGTCCCTGTGCAAACGTGCTGAGGGCCTCGCTCTGCAGTCCAGAGCCGGCCTCGAGAACCAAGAGGGGCGAGAGATGCGGAGCTGGGCGCCTGGTCCCCTTCCCTCCCCTTTCTGCTCCCTCTTTTTTTTTTTTTTTTTAATATATATATCTATATATTTCTTTTTTTCTTTTTTTTTTTTTTTTGCCTAACTCCCTGCATAGTAAAAATCTCACTGGGTTTCGGATTCTGGCGTGCAAAGCCAAGAAACGGAGCAAAGCCTTCCCTCGGGACACGTTCCGGTGCAGCCCCTTGCGCGGAGGGGCGCAGGAGAGAGAAGTGATTGTCTGGGGCCACGCGGCCCCTGCCCTGTCGCCGTCTCCACCACGGGCAGCCCCGCGTGGGCTCGGCCTCTCCGGCTGCTTCCGCATGGGTCCCAGCGTCGGGAAAGGCTTCAGACGGCTCCGACGGACGTAGCGGACGTGAAAACAGTCTGCGGCCTCCGAGAGAGGCGGGAAGTGAGGAGTCGGTGCGGGGAACACGGGGTAAAAAAGAAATCCAAGAAGCAGAACAACTCTTCAAACCGACGGGCGCCGAGGCAGGGCGGGAAGCGCGGTGTGCCGTCTCCGTCCCATAATCCGTCTTCAATATGAAGACTGCGTCGCTGCCTCATCGCTCCGGGACACGGAACGAGGAGCTGGGCTCCCTGTCGGCTCCCATCCAGGGATGGGCAGCCCGGCCCGGCATGTCCCGGGTGACCGTCCGAGGCAGAGGAGCGCCACGTGAGGGGGGAATCGGGAAGCCGGGCTGTACCGCAAACTGGAGCCCGGGCGGCAGGTTCCCTCGGTCCGTTCCAATGCAGAGTCCCCTGCGGTCAAACCTGAACCGGGAGCGTCTGGTTCATCTGCAGCCTCATGTCCTGAATGCTGCTCAGGATCTTCTTCTGGTGCCCTGCTAGCGTCACCCCTATCCTCAGCAGGTCTCTGTGGGGAGATGGCAGATTTAGTGGCCTGCACCAGCACACAACCCCGCCAACTTTGCTGCTGCTGACACTCCAAATCTTCACGACACCCTTCTGCTACTATTGCCATGGGGGACCAGCAGTTCTGGGTGCTGAACACCAGTTCTTTACCCAGTTAGGAAACTGCCCCCAACACAATTCACCCCTCTGCACGCCCGGAGCAAAGGCTGCCAGCAACGTGAGGGCTCAGGCGCTGCGCCCCAAGCCCCACCAAGGCCCAGCCCTCCAAGCTCTCCCTCCTGCACCAGCAGGGACTTACTCTGCCGTCATCTGTGCCACTAGATCGAAGGAGGCAAACCCAGCATTGACAAAGTTCTCCTTGTACCGTCCCATTTTGATGGCGTCCAGCCAGTCTCCCACAGTGGTGAAGGTGGTGTAGTCCGGGACGGTCCGGTCCAGGAGCGGTTGTGAGACACTAAGGAGCAAGAGAAACACAGGTCACCGGGAGCAGGGGGACGTACTGGAAGTGGGGCTGATGTCTCTGCTATTCCAGAGGGCCCGTCCCCAACATCCCTGTACCCCTTGGGTGTGGGGAAGCCAGGCGGGCTCTGGCTGCAGGCAGGGACATCACTGACCCAGACTGGACACTGGCGATGACTTTCAGGCTGGCAGCATTACGGATGAGCTTGTCCAGCGTGTTGACGATCTGGGCAAACTTGGGCCGCAGGTTGCGGTCCCGCACCCAGCAGTCCAGCATGAGCTGGTGCAGCGCCGTGGGGCAGTCCATGGGGGGTGGCAGGCGGTAATCTTGCTCCACGGCATTGATCACCTGCAGAGAGACAGGCTGTGAGTCACCTGCATGCCGCAGCCCTTAGCTGCCCGCTCCCTGCGGAGCACTTACATCCTGGTTGGACATGTCCCAGTAGGGCCGCTCCCCGTAGGACATCACTTCCCACATGACGATGCCGTAGCTCCACACATCGCTGGCCGACGTGAACTTGCGGTAGGCGATGGCCTCTGGAGCTGTCCACCTGATGGGGATCTTGCCTCCCTGCAGGCATACACAGCTCTCATTTAGTGCACGTGTCCCCTGCACACGCCTGGATCTGCACATTCCCCCCAAACACCCCGTACCAGGGAGCTGGTGTAGGTGGGATCAGCCGGGTCGTCCTCCAGGAAGCGGGAGAGCCCGAAGTCAGACACTTTGCAGACCAAGTTGCTGTTGACGAGGATGTTGCGGGCAGCCAAGTCCCGGTGCACGTAGTTCATCTCCGAGAGGTACTTCATGCCAGCAGCAATGCCTCGCAGCATCCCCACCAGCTGGATGACCGTGAACTGCCCATCGTTCAGCTGCCAGGGAGAGATCAGCAGGGTTTGCAACCTGTGATAGACTGGGGAGGGACCCTGAACTGCAGCACCCTCTCCCTCCTCCCTAAAGCCAATGCTATTCCCCACTCCACAGATGCCACTTACAGCCAGGGATATCCCTGGGGTATCAGCATGATGGAGGAGAACATGAGCTCGGGGTAGCCCAGCCCTTTGCACGGAAGCCCCCAGCCCAGAGCAGGAGGGGATGTTTACCCGCAGGAAGGAGTCCAGCGCGCAGTTCTCCATGAACTCCGTGATGATCATGACCGGGCGGCTCTTGGTCACCACCCCCTCCAGATGGATGATGTTGGGGTGGTCGAACTGGCCCATGATGCTGGCCTCGCTCAAGAAGTCCCGCCGCTGTCGCTCCGTGTAGCCCACCTTCAGCGTCTTGATGGCCACGAAGATCTCGCGGCGGCCGGGCAGCTTGAGGCGCCCGCGGCAAACCTCGCCGAACTCCCCTGCGGGCAGCACGGGCAGCGCGGTGAGCCGCCAGACTGCGCCAGGGCAAGCGGCCCCAGCAGCTGCTGCGCCCGGCCCCAGGACTTGCCTGCTCCGATGACCTCCTCGATTTTGACGCAGGAGATGTCGATCTCTTTGGCGAATTCCCGCACGGCTTCGTTGGGGTCCTCGTAGGTGAAGGGGTCGATGTAGACCTTCATGCCGGGGGTGACTGCGAGAGCAGAGAGGGACGACATCAACAAGAGGGACACAACACGGATGGACAGAGCTTCACCCTGGCCATCAGTCCATTCCTCACAATCCCATGGGGAGAAGGCTCCCCCTTCCCTTGGCAGAGCCGGGAGGACACACTTCTCCCCCACTCACCGTATTGCTGCAGCTTCTCGGTGTACTCGGGGTCTGTGCTGTTGCGCTGCTTCCTGCCCAAAGGAGACGAGAGGAGGTTTTCAGTAACCATCCCTTTCCTGATGGGGCAAAGACATTTACTGCCAGATTCCAACTCCCAGCACAGCCAGTCTATGCTAGAGAGCTTCAGCTCCGGCAGCCCGTGAGCAAAGTGATCCCGGGCCGTGGGAGAAGACAGCTTAGCTCTGCCAAGGACGGCTGAGCCCAGGAAAGGTTCTGGGAAGGCCGAGGTGCAGAGCCCTCCCACAGACCCTGTGCTCTGGTGCCCATGAGCAGCCCACGAGTCTTTGCTGCTAGCCCGGAGCTGGAGGAGCTCTGCCCGCAGGCAAGGTGGGGCTGCAGGCCCCAAACGCAGCTCTGATCCCCCCTCCTCCTTCCTTGCAGAGCCAGTACCTGAAGCAGACGATGGCGATGACCACCACAGCGATGACGAACACCAGCACGGCGGTGGCGGAACCCACAATCAGAGGCAGCTCCTGGAAACTCTTGCTGGTGGAGCCTGAGGGAAGAGAAGGCAGGAATCACAGTCAAGCCGGGGAGGGAGCTTGTGCTCACAGTGCTGAGGGAGGAAGGCAGCCCAGCCCTGGTACCTACCGTTCTCTGCGGTTGTCTGGAACTCCATGGGGAGGCTGTAGAGGCCGTAGCCGGCCACCGTGCGCGCCCGGACCTGCACCACGTACCGGGCACTGGCTTTGAGCCCGTCCAGCCGCACCACGTTGTTCTGACTGGTGACAGTGTTGGCAATGCCATCGCTCTGGCCCTGCTGCGGGGGACACACGTGAGATGTCAATTCCATGATGGGAGCCCACCACCCCTGCCACTCCATGGGCACCCTCCTGTCTACAGGGATGTCCCTGGCTGCGGGGCTGACTCCCAAGGCGGGGAGGGCCTCGCCACGCTCTGCGTTACCTTCTCCGAGTACTTGATCTCGTAGTCGAGAATGATGCCGTTGGGCCGCTCCGGGGGAGTCCACGAGAGCGTCATGCTGTTCCCGGTGCTGCCCTGCAGATGCATCGTGGGCACAGCAGACGGGGCTGCGAAAGGGGATAGGAGACACGGAGCTGAGCCCACAGCTGTGGCCAGTGGGACCGGGCACATGGGGTGTGAGGGGCTTTGCAGACCCCCCTGCAGCAGCAGGCCTGGGCAGGCTGCAGGCAGCACCTCCACGATGCCTCCTGCACCAGCCCATGCCCTCCACAACCCTATATCCGTATGGGGGACTCCCTGGCAGGGACCTGCTCAGATAACCCCAGCTGTGACATTGATATCCCACGAGTTTCTGGAGGGAGAGGCAATCTTGGCATCCTGCAGCTGATACTGGACCCTTGGAAATAGCTCCAAGGCAACACCTCGCCCCACGCCTCGCTGCAAAGCTGTCCAGGGAATGGCGCTGCTTGTTGAAAATGGAGCTCCCTGCCTTCCTCCTCCTGCCAGGAGCTCCCTGCTCCACCCCACTGACGAGACCCGTGAAATCAGATCAGAGCGCAGCGGCTGGAGATTACCAGCACACTGGAGCCAAGCCAGAGCGGGAGGAAGGAGGGAATGGCAGAGCACTTGGCCAGCTGCAAAGGTTGGGCTGGTGCTGAGCTTTCCTGGGCCCACAGGGGAGAAATCTCATTTCCTTCCTCCTCCTTTCACAGCAGGGACAACATCTCTGGGGTGGGTCTAGGGGATCCACCTGCCAACCCTGCCCTTCTCTGCTTGCATGAGTTCTGATCTCATCTCCTCCAGGGACAGACGTTTAAGCGGAGAGGAGAATTCCCCCAGGGGATTAGAGGCAGGCACGGAGACTCTGTAACACGGCAGCACAAAGGACCGCAGCCTCCCAAGCTGTCAGCAAGAAATCCCTGCGCTGCCGCGCGGCGCAGAGCTCCCCGCTGCGCGCTGGCAGCTCCACTGACCCGCCTGGTTGGTGGTGATGTTGACAGCAGCGAAGTGGGGAGAGTAGGGGCTCTTGCTGGAGATGCCGTTCACCGCCTGGATCTCGAAGGTGTACTGCGTGTGGGCCATGAGGTTGCTGATGTAGATGCGCCGCTCGGTGAGGCCCAGCTGGCGCGGCACGAACTCCACGTTGTCGTCGCAGCGCGTGCACAGGCGCCGCTCCACGCTGCACTTCTTGCAGATGACGTTGTAGAGCAGGTCGTCGCGGCCGCCCGTGTCCCGCGGCTCGCTCCACTCCAGCACCAGCGACGTCTCGTTCACGTTGGAGATGACGCTGCGCGGGGCGGACGGGACGCCTGCGCAGGGAGGAGCAGAGAGCACAAGGGTTAGGGAGTGCTGCCACGCAGCCCAGCTCGCTTCCAGGAGCGGATCCACGGCCTCCCGACCCCGGCTCTGGCCAGGCTGGACTCACTGGTGCAGGCGCTGTCTGCAGGGTCCGTGTCCGCCCGGTAGTAGCCGTTGCGACACGTGCAGACCGTCGCTGCCCCGGACGTCGTGCGGCTGTTGGGAGGGCAGGGAGAGCAGGGGCCTTCCCCTTGCTTAGACTTGAAGGTTCCCGGACCACACGCTAGAAGAAGGGAAAGCAAACCACGGTTAAGGAGCGTACCCGGGATATCCTCGATCCGGGCTGCGCGGAGCCTTTCCTGCTGCCACAGAGCCTGTGGTGGGGGGCTCGAGGCCGCCTTCCCTTGCAGGGGTGGCTGTGGATGCCACTGTGGCCCGAGCCGGGAGGGAGAGCGATGGCTGCATCCCTGCATCCCAGCCCGCCTGCTCTGCCCCGGGCTCCCTCGCTCATGCAGGGGCCTTTCCATGGATGCTCTTCCCAGGCTCCACGGCTGCTCCCGCGGTGCTGCCTGCAGGATCCCTGTCCCCCGTCACCGCAGCCGGGCAGGATGAACCAGAGGCCTCCCCGGGGCAGGGGCGGCCAAAGCTGCTGCAGGTGGGTGAGCGGGTGTGCTCGAGGAGGGAGCCGCGCAGGACCGAGACATTCCAGTGGGTCCTGCTTAAACAGCAGCTTTCCCTGCCCTGCCAACATCCAAACCCCTCTCTCCGCTTCCCATAGGAGTCTTCCAGGGAGCCGCGAGCCCCGGCTCGCAAGTCGAGGCATCTATCCCGGCGATGGACACGGGAAAGGATTAATGACACTTGAGCCGAGGGACACAGAAACAGCCTGAAAGAGCCCAAGCCGTGGCCGCGCAGTGCCAAGCGCGCGGATAGGGGCCAGGGCCGGTTGGCACTGCGCTGGCATTTTGGGGGCGCTGGAGCAGGGCTGCACTCCCCGTTCGGTGGTGGTGGGAGTGAGTGCAGGGCTGCAGCGGCTCTGCTTCAGCATCGCCCTCATCCACGCAGCCTCCGCATCCGGACAGGCTCCTTCCTCCCCCTCCTCCTCCTCCCCAAGCCTTCCCGCAGCTCCCGAGGGCACTTAACGAGCAGGGAAGCGGGTGGCCCCTGCCTGCCACATGACATCATGCGTAAACAAGCGGAGGTTTCTCCTTGCCTCATCCCAGGAGCGGGAGGAAGCTTCCCGGGATGAGGCATCTCCCAACAGCCTGGGCAGGAAGTTTTCCGGCTGGCGGCGGCCGGGTGCAGAGCGCCCTGAATCACCCGCTGCCTCCTCTCGCCCCGGCCCCGCGGGTGCCCCCGCCTCCCGATCCCGCGGGAAGGAGCTGCTGCTCCAGCATCTCCGCATGCACGAGCACAGCCCTGGCCGCATCCCGCCACATCCAGCGCTTCCCGCGCCGCCAGCCGCCTGGCTCAGCAGGACGCGGCCGGACAGGCTGCAGCAGCCGCCTCCCGCGGGCGGCCCGGGAGCCTTTCGCAGGGAGCATCCCATTCTGGGAGCATCCTGATCCGGGACCATCCCATTCTGTCCGAACAGGCCCGACCGTGCTGCCTCCGCTCGCCTTGACCTGAGCTCACCCGGCCCCAGGGCCTCCCACTGGGAATTCAGGCTCTGCCCCTCCCGCCCGTGCGCCACGGGGCCAAGGACAATTCCAGGCTGCTCTGCCGGCTGGAAGTGAAGGGGGGTGGCGGGAGCCGGGGCCGGGCAGTGCGGGGACAGGGCAGCAGCCGCTCCATGGAGCCCGTGCGGCCCCAGCACCGGCCCGGGGGGACGCGGAGTCCCACATCAGTGCCCGGATTGCTGGGGAATGAGAGCCGACTGGAAGCGCTTGGCAGGGAGTGCTCTGGGCTCCGAGAGCTGCCAAACGTGCTTTGGTTATGGAGAGCAGCCCGGAGCCGTCAGGGATGAGCCCCCTGAAACAAGAGCCTGGCGGGAGAAGGAATGAAGCTGGAGCAAGCAGGGCTCGCGCGGAGCCAAAAAGCCCCAGCGCAGGCCTAGGGATGGGGAGAGCGCGGGGCTCCAGAGGGGCTCCAGCCTGGATACCTCCTCTCGGGATGCAAGGCAGATGTCCCTGCTCCGAGCTGTCCTAGTAGGATCAGGACATCTAAACCCTATTCCCTATTCCCTGTTGCACCCACAGCCTGGCTCCCGCTTCAGCACCAACCCCTCCAAACCTCTCTGCAGGAGAGGAGCCTTCCTCGCTCCTCCTCCTCCTCCCTGGCAGTGGCCGCAGGGCATCCCAGCTCCAGGGGTGGCTTCCACACTCCGATGAGGGAGCGCGCGGCGTTAGGAGCCGATCAGCTCCCGCAGCGCCGCGGCCGGAGCCAGAGCCACAGGAAGGACTGTCCTTGTCCGCAAGCTCCTTGCAAAGCCGGAGCTGGGGAAGGTCATTCCTGCAGCCCCACAACTTCCCCCGAGCTGTCACAAAGAGCCAACTCCCACCCGGATTTCGGAGGGAAAGGTGCCGAGGCCGCAGCTCCACCACGATGTTGGAGAATCCAACCGCCTCCGATAAATCAGAGCGTCAAGAGCTCGGGACAGCGCGACAGCTCCCAGCCACTTCCAAAGCCCGGGACAGAGCCGAAAACCGATCCCAGGTCCCGGACGGGGATAGGCTGTGGTGTCACCTCCTCCCTGCAACAACCTGCCTGTGCAAGGGCCGGCACACCAGGAGCGAGGCCGGGTGCTCCGGAGCGGGCAGGGGCCTCCGCAGCCCGCAGCCTGCTTCCCACCGCCACTTTCCACACTGAAACATCCTCAAATAAAACAGGGATCCTGGACCTTTCTCCGCAGTGCTGGGCTGCAGGTCAGGGAGGCAGAGGGGCCTCCTGGGCCACGGGAGCCGCGACACCCCAATAACCCCCCTCAGCGCGGCCTCGGAGCGCGGGATGCGGGAAGGCACCGGCGAGGCCGGCACAGCATCCTCCAAAACCGCCGGGTGCCCTCTCTGGGCATGGAAAGGGCCCGGAGAAGGGCCCCGTACCCAGCCAAGCGATCCCACTGCCCCGCAGTGCCGTGCTCAAGGTCCCTTGGGCTCTCGGTGCCGCTCAGGGCGGCATCGCAGCATCTCGTCATCATCATCTCCTCTCCTCCCTCGCCAGCCTCGGAGCTGAAGCCTGCGCTCACGTCTAGGTAGATCACAAGGATCCCATCCCTCTGTCCAGCCACCTGTAATTTCCCTACAGGCAGCAATGGGGCTCGCCCGGGATGGGCTGTGCTCCCCGAACCTCCCCGCCTTCGCCCTTTGGAAGCGGCTGCACATGGAAGCGACGGCGAAACTGCCAGGGATCTCTTTGTAAATCTCACTGTAAATCCCTTTTTAAAAAAAAGGCACTTCATTTTTTTTTTTTAAAAAATCATCCTCTGGGCAGAAATATTTCCCGCTAGTGCAGTCTGGAGTGAATTTGAAGGTGAATGGAGGGAAAGAGCCCCTGGGTGTTTGAACAGTGCCATCCAAATGGCAGGCGGGAATGGAAAAAAATGGAAAAATGGATTTTTTTTCCCCCTTTTTTCTTCACAAAAAGGAAAAAATCTCAGGGAGCAAAGCGGTCCCTGGAGCCGGCGCGGGAAGCAGATTTCCTTGACCGCGCCACAAGCAGCCCATTGTGGAGCTGCCCGGCTTGCAAGCGGCAGCTCTGCTCTCGCGGCACCGCGGAGCCCTCTTTGATCCCTAATCCCGCGCAATTAATAGAAGCAGTTTCACTTCCTGGTCCTCGCGCAGCAACCCCGTGTTGCAATGCAAAGCTGCAAACAGTTGGCAGGGGTTATGCTTGCCTGGCATTTTTTTTTTTTTTTATTTAATTCGCGGTGATGTTTCCATTAGTCACCGATTGCAAGGGGAATTTATTTTTACCGAATCCAGATTCCGGCCCCGCTCTGACCTGACATCACTTCTCACGCGTGCCTGCGTTTACGGCGCCTTCGTGGCCGCCCCCTCCGCTGCGGGAAGAGGAGGAAATGCAGGAGGCAGCGGGAAAGGCCGCGAGGAGGCGGCCGCCGCGCTGCATCCCGGCCCCGGGCCACGCGGATACCCGGATACCGTTCCCCGACGGAGCGGTGAGGGCTCCAGGAGCGGTTCCCAACGGAGCAGCGAGGGCTCCAGGAGTGGCAACCGGGTCTCACGTGTGGATGGTGCCAACCTCGGCAATGGGCACTGCCAAGCACAGCTCCCTTTGCAGGGTGCTGGCTGCTAAACGCAGCACAAGCCACCCCTGGGCTGCCAGGGCTGATTTTTGGGTCAATTTTAGCCAGATTTGGCATTTGCCACGGGGTTAAGTCAACCTGCTGTGCAGCGGGAGCCCGTTGGGCCTCCCACAATGGGTGCAAAGGGAAACCCCAAGGCTCTGCACTGAGCACGGGCCAGGGGAAGAGCCCGGCCGCTTTACGGAGGAGCACGCGGCTCTTCCATGAAATTCCCGACGGAGAAGGAGAGCGGCCATCGCGGGAAGGGCTGGACCCGTGCGGGACCAGGAGTGGCACGGCCGGAGCACTCCCGGGCTCCGGGCTGCCCCGCGCTCCCGCACCCGCGTGCTCCCTCCGCGGAGCCTCGCGGCCGGCAGCGCGTGGGAAGCGCCGCAGCCCCCAGAAGGGCCCTGTGCTAATTAAATAAAGATAATGAGGCTGCGAACGAGATGCCAAATTAATGCTGTGGCAACTTAGGACGAGCGCGCCAGATACCAGCCTCGCGTATCGCATTACAAAGCATGCCAAAGAAACTGCCTTGAGCCGGGCGGGATGAGCCCTCCGCTCCCGAGGGACCGGGATACAAGCTGCATTGTAACAGGTCTGAATGCGGAGTCTAATCCTGCCTCTGGATGGAGATAAATAGGAGGAGGAGGAGGAGGAGATCTTCAAAGGCCACTGAAAGTCTGGGTAAAGGGGGAGATTTACAACAGGGCTTATCCCATCTAAGCAGCGCCTCGGCATTGTTATTTATTAAAATGCCATCTGGCACTTCGCGGCGCTGCTCGCCCAGATGCCTCGGCGCAGGCGGCAGCTCCGCGGGGCCGGCACCGCGGCGCCCGGCGCGGCCGCCTTCCCCGCGGGCGGCCCGGCCTCCCCCGGGCGCCCGGCGCTTCGTGCCCGCCGCATCTGCAGCTCGCAGCCCCCTGCCCCGCGGGGGAGCCGGGGCGCCTCGGTGAGCCAGCCAAGGGGGAAAAATAACCGGGACGCTGCAACGGAGCGACCGACGGGGAGAGCGGAAAACGGAGCTGCCTCTCCGGGCTCTCCAAGAGCTTTTCAGCTGTTTCCACTTAAAACACGCGGTCACATGGCGGAAAATCTGACTGCAGCGGGGCCGAGCGGCTTTCCCGGGGAGACAGGGCAAAGTCCCCCCTCCACCTGGCACGGAGCAGGGTGCTGCAACCCCAGCGCTGCCTCATCCCCCGGGACCATGAGTGCTGAGCACGAGGCGCCAGGCACTGCGGCCCAAGCGCTTGTGCAGGGGCTGCTCCTGGTGCAGATGGTGCCCAGGGACCTACCGCCCCATGGAAAACAACATTCATCCGGGAAGACCGTTCCATGGCTCCTGAGGTGCACGTTCCTCTGCCATTGTGTGTCCCGGAGCAGGGGAGACCTGCTCGGGTGCTCGAGTTAGCACCCTGGGCACACTGGGCTGTGTGAATGCAGCAAACGGGGAGCTCCGTGTGCCAGGAGCAGCCATCCTGCAGCGCCTGTGCAGCGTGGAACGGGCAGCAGGGAGTCATTGAGGGACATCCTGGCTGTGCTTGGGGGCTCCGGGGACACAGACACCTGCGTGGCACCGCGTCCGGCCGCGGTTCCTCGGGCAGGCGTGTCCCGCCGAGCGCCCGCTCCAAACCCCGCGGGTGCCCGAGCGCGTCGCAGCAGCGTGAGCAGGACGGCACCAACCGGCCCCACGGAGCCTTCCAGCACCACGGAGCAGCACCCTGAGGCAGCCCGCGACTAAAACCTGCTCTCTCCCAAAGGAGCTCCCAGGCCTCAAAAACGAGATCAGCCCAGTGCAAAACCACCTCCCGCGCAGCCCCACGCGCTCGCTAGTGCAGCGGGGAGCTCAAGACGTTGCTGAGCTGGGCGCTTACCTTGGCACTGGGTGTCCTTCATGGCTGGCTCGTATCCGGCGGCACAAGTGCAGGCTCCCACGGGCACCATCCACTCGCCGTCCCCGTTACAGTAGAGCTTCAGCGGGACGGACACTTCCACCGCGTTGGCGATGCACGTGCCCGGGGCGATGACCAGAGAAGTGGGCTCAGCCCCCGTTAAAGTCTCCGGGAAGATAGCAAAGCCAGCAATGGTGTTGGAGCATTTCTTGTAGAAAGCCCGGACAGAGATAAGGGACATGCAGGCTCCCAGGTCCTGGAAGGCCAGGTAAAAGCCGTTCTTGGAGAGGGGCCCAAAACTGCGCACCTTGGTGTTCATGCGGCCAGACTCCAGCTTGGAGAAGCTCTCATCAGGAGCAATTGTATCCACTTTGATATAGGGGTTCTCCATCCAGAAAGGGCTGTTCGCAGAGGCAGAATCTGTATCCGATTCGTAATAGAAGAGGTTGAAGGTCTCTTTGCAGGAACCCGGGATGTTGGGGATGCTGTTGCAGTCCCGCACGGTGAATTTCAGCTCCACATAAACGCGCTGGACGTCCTGGCGCTGGATGAACTTGGTGCGAAGCCAGTTGTTCTGGTTGGCCTCCCGCACGTTGCACACTTGGTACGTGCGGATGGGGTTCATGGCCTCATCGTAGCCGCTGACTTCTTCCCACTGCAAACAAGAGGCAAGGGAGCGGGTTAGGCCACTGGAGAGGGAGACGAGCACCACGGACACGTGGCTGAAGCAAGAAGTTTTCCGGGGGCAGCCAGAAAACAGTTAACAGGGAAGAGCAGCGGTTGCACCTCCACCCGTCCCAACCCTTCTGGTCCCTCCTTGGTCATCAAGGTGACTAAGAGCAAGCTGGCCCAGGGACCACGGCGCGCCTGCACGCTGCCATCCACGCCGCCGCTCTGCCAGCGCGGAGTCAGCGCCGGGTAACACGGAGGCGATTTCACAAGGCAAGAGGACACGGCGGAGACGCAGCCAGCAACGCAGCAGGGGCCGGTCCCAAAGGGGTTGGCGCCTGTGGTGCCCCTCGGAGGTCAGGGATGGGTTCACACTTACCCCTGTCTCCGGATGAGTTGTCCATGCCAACTCGGAGGTCACCCACTTAGTGTCCATCAGCGTCTCTGCAGAAAGAGAGAGGGAAAAGAGAAGTAAATCGGGGATGAAGGCCAAGATTAGAGGGAAAAAAACAGGAGGAGTGGGGGAGAGCAACGGCTTGGGCTGACATTTCTGCGGAAAACAGCAACTTGGGGGGTGAGATGCGGCGGGAGGAGGGGGAGCGGAGCAGACAGACTCCAGATTTCTGTTCTCCTGTCAAGAGAACAGGAAGAGCGCGAGGTCCCCGGAGAGGCGCGAGGCAGCGGGAAGGGCCGGCCACGGAGCGGCCCCAGCGCCCGGGTGCCCGCGGAGCAGGGCCCGGCGCCCCCGCGCCCTCCCCCTCGCCCTGGCACCGCGCGTATTTACTGTGGCCGGGCTTGAAAGGGCCCGTTCCCATGACAGGGCGGTGCGGGCCAGGCAGGTTTATCCAGAGGAGGAGGGACCGGCAGGCTGCTCTCCCAGAGACGCCCCACATCACTCACTTTACAAGAGGGGAGAAGAATTTGACCGTCTGGCCAACATTCCTGGAGCAGACTACAAGACAAACCACCCCGGCAGCATTCCCCAAAGAGCCCCAGCCCCAGCCTTGGGGGAGCGAGACGCTTGTCTGGGAAGAGCTGCAATTGCAGGCAGCTGTCGCTAATCCCCGGCAGAGCCGCGCAGCGCCCGGCGAGCGCCGCCCGCGAGAGCGGCCGCAACGCGCGGATGCGGAGAGCAACCTCGGCTGCCGGCCCCCTCGGGAACGGGAGGTGTTTGAGGGGTGGGAAGAGGCACCTCGGGATAATGCAGTGCCTTTCCCGGGGCAAGCGGGCTGCAAAAGCCAGGCAAGGCGGTGGAGCAGCCAGCGCCAGCCAAAGCCTCTGGGATCGCGGCCCCCGGGCGCCGCGGCTCCAGACGCCTCCCTGACGAGGGCACCATCCATTCTGGGACTCTGTGGCACGGCTCTCCCTGGCCACAGGGATGGCCCCAAGCGCGAGGCCGAACCCCTCGGCGCTGCCCGCTCCTTGGCAGGGCTCCCCGGGCGCGCTTGGATGCCGGGTGGGAGCCGGGAGTGCCCGGGACAGCCCTGCAGCGGCAGCTCTATGCAAACATTTGCGCTGTCCCACGCCGGGCTTTTCCCCGGTGCTGGGCGGCGTTTCCGAGGGTGCGCGGCCGTCCCCAGCGCCAGAAACAAGAGAAGGAAATTTCAGCTGCTTTTCTTCTACCTCAGGAAAACCACGGGCTGACCAGGCCAAGGAGGAAGTGCGGAGGAGGAAGGAAACGCTCGCGTAGGAGAGGGTTTGGGAGAAGGCGCTGGGAGGTAAACACCGCCGGCTCCTTCCCGAGTCCCGCCCGGAGCCGAGCGGAGCGGCCGGCACGCTCCTGACCTGCGCTCCCCGGGGACGCCGTGGCCACATAAACAAGGATCCCGCAGGATCCTCCTGCCCGCCAGGATCCCGGGAAGCAGCCCCGTGCAGACAGCCTGGCCGGGACGCTCCGCAGATGAACACGGACTTGTGCGAGCAGCAGTGCAGACAAGGCAGAGCCGGTGTCAAGGACAAAAATGAGGGACACCTCCTGCACACCCGTTAGACCCTAATGCCCCTCGTGCCCTCCCTGGCCCCAGGGATGAGGCAGGAGCAGGACAGAGGGCCAGAGGGGCAGCCCCCATGGCAGGAAATGCCGAGCAGGCGCCGCTCTCCCCGGCGCAAACAGGGTGAGCGCAAAGATAGTCCATAATTAGGCCACAATTATCTGCCGTTTCTCCCAACAAACACAAAACGAGGGGCATCCAGCAGCAGCAGAGGGGCAGCACCCTGCACGCAAGCAGCTGTCCGGGCGAGCTCGTCACAACGGGGCTGAGCTGCAGGAAGGGCTCCGGCTCCCGTGGGGCGGGCGGCTCCGGCACACGCGGAGCACTGACGGCCGCAGGAAATCGCCCTTCCCTTCCCCTCAGGAGCTCGTGGAGGCTCCCGCGAGTGGGAGCCCGGGATAGCGCCTTGGAGCGGGGCCGCCGCGCCACCTCGGCCCAGGATGGCCCCGGCTGCACAACGAGGATGCGCTCGGGCTCCGTGAGGAGCGAGGCCGGCGGCAGCCGGAGCGAGGACGTGGAGGCCACAGCAGGGCCCGAGCAGTGCTCAGTATATGCCAAGGCCCCACGTCAGAGATCCCGGGATGCTTCCGAGCAGTGCCTGGGATGGAGGACGTTCCCACCAGCCTTGAGGGCCACACGTGCTGGGAGCCTTGGGAGAGCCGAAGTGCTGCAATAACGAGGTGCAATGGAAGGGAAGCGGCCGCGCCGGGCAGGCGAGCGCAGCGGGATCGTGGCTCGAGCGCCCCGAGTCAGGCCCGGGAGATGGGGATCTGCACGGCAGGGTGTGCAGAGCGGGGCGCTGCCGCGGGCACTGGGAGCGGGAGGGATCCCTGGAGCCGGGCGGGCACCAGGAGGGATCCGTGGCCCGGCTGCCGGGCGGCCCCGCGGGAAGCGCCCTTCTCCGCGAGTGCCGATCCGTGACAGACACTCTGCTCTGACAGGAGGCTCGCTGCCTGCATCCTAATTTGGCAGCATCTGCCATCCGACCGGAGGAGGAGGGAAAAAAAAGAAAACAGAGCCGAGCAGGCCCTTGGCCCGAGAGCCACATAAATGGCATGGAGAGAGCAGGGAAGGGGAGAGGGGGGAACGGAGAGAGATCAAATCACCGGGCGCCTCCACGAGAGGAAATGGGGCCAAATGCGGAGGGCAGAGAGTGGTTTCCAAGACCCGCAGCCCAAGTGGGAAGGAGAGAAGGGCCAGGAAGGATCAGGGACCATCCTGACCTGCCTGTGCATGAGGGTTGCAGGCAGAAGGGATGGGGGCCACTGCTTTTGGGGGTCCCATGACATGGGGTGCACATTGAGCAGAGCTGCCTGCAGCAGGGCCTGGCCAGAAGCCGCTGGCTGCCCTCAGTGCTGCCGATTTCTCAGCACACTGGCCCCAAAATCCCAGCCCTGAACACGCAGCCGTCACTTCTCCAGCGGGCACAAAATGCTGGCGTTTTCGCCGTGTGCTCCTGGTGCTCCAGAGAGGACAGGAACAGAGTCAGGGCTGGCCAAGCAAGTGAGTCAAAGCCCTTCGAACCCGGCACCCTGCACCAAGTAGCCCTACTAGTGCTCTGCTCCTATTAGTCACCTGGAAATGGGCTCCCAGTTCCAGCAGCCACAGGAGCTCGCCCCGAGGCCCGCTTTATCGCCCCAGGCTGTAATCCTGGCTGTCCTCCTCGGCTCTGGCCAGGCAAAGGGCCGGAGAGCCCGGCCAGCCCAGAGGAGATGCTCTGGTTTGCCAGTCCCACCGCATCCAAAGCGGCACCTCCACGGCAGAGACACATCCAGTGCCGGGGAAAGGCCCCGCTTCTCACACGGCTCCCGCCGCCCCCCGCCCCCGCAGTGTCCTCCCACGCACATCCCGAGCTGCAGGAGGGCAAGGGTCCTGCCATCAACTCGCCCACCACCTTCTCAAAGCTTTTTGTGGGGCACTTTGCGACCCATCTGGAGGCCGGGCCCTCTTCCCACGCAGGGGCTCAGGAATGCAGCCGCACACGGGCTCCGAGGCCAGCAGAGCGTTTGAGCTCCCCCCGAGAGGCCCAGAGAGCCCCCATCGCGCCGCTCAACAGCAGGCAAACCCAGCAGCTCCAGCGGGGTCGGCACTCAGCGCCGGCTCAGCAAGAGGGGAAATCTTTTCAAGATGAAGCTGCTGGGGAAGACTCCAGTGGTCTCCACCAAGCGGCTCCGGCTCCAGCCTTTGAGCGCGGAGCCGCCCCTGGACCAGGATGCGCCGGCGAGGTGCGACGCCGGCTCCGCAGCCCCACGGTGGTGAGAGCACCCTGCAAAAAGGCAAGGGAGGGAAGGCGGTGAAGACGCCCACACGGCGATGCTGGCAACGGAGGAACCTGTTCTGCGACGCGGCCGGGAGCAGCAGCGAGGCCCGACCGCCCCGAGCCGGGACAGGGCTCCGCTGCACCGGCCTCCGCTCCGGCCCCTCCGCGAGCGGCTCGCCTGGGACAGCGGGAGCTGGGCTGGATTTGTGGGCAGTCTTGGTCACTGCCTGCTAGTCAGAAAGCCACCCAAACAGGGCATCTCCTGGACATTTTAATTTCCTTCTCAGTTTTGAGATAATTACAGCAGGAACGAGCGGCCTTGTGCACTCCCCATTCAAGCACCTATCAGTACAATTAATCCCAGCACCGGGCTAAACAGCGGCACAAAGGGCCTTTGGAGCAGGGCCCTTTATGCGGGAACAAAGAGCTGCCTGTGGGAGAGAACCTGAGGTTGCACTTTTCGCGCTGATGAGCGCTCCGCGTCCACAAAAGCGGAGCCGCACGGCGCGCGGGGCCGGCCGGCGCGGGAATCCTCCTTCCCCGCGAGCCTGCCGAGCTCCGCAGCGCGCGGTGCCGGGTAAGCGCTCCGGGGCCACGTGCGCCACGGTGCAGCACGTGCCGGACCCTCCTCGCGGCCTCAACGAGGGGCAGCCCCTCGTGCCAAGGTGCCGGGCTCCGCAACGGGAGCCAGGCACGAGCTGCGCCGTGCCGGGGTGCGGAGAAGGGCAGGGAGAGGGAGACCGCAGGGAGGTGGCAGGAACCGGCGCGGCAGCCTCGGGCGGGCAGCCCCGCGCCGCGGTGCGGCCGGGCAGCACTGCGTGCCAGCTCCCTCTGCAGGGACGGGGCTGGCGGCGCCGCGGGCACCTCGGCACGGCACAGCTCTGCCACCGGGCTCCCCGGCATCCCCGCGCGGTACCGAGCCCCCAACCCCGCGCTCCGCAGGCTCGGGCGGCGAGGCTAAGCCCAAGGGAAGGGCTGGAGCGCTCCCTATCGCCGCCCACGCCGGGAAGCCGGCCTCCCGCTTCCCAGCGCCACGGCTGGCGGGAGCAGGGGAGACGGGGAAGCAGCTTTCCTGGACGCTGCTCCCGTGCTGCAAGAGCCGGGGGTCAAACAGCCCTCAGCCACCAACGTGCAGGCTCTGCCCGCGGCCGGGGCAAGCGGACAACTCGCCAGCGAGCTGGGAACAAAGGGAAGAGGGAAGGGGGAAAAAGTGGGGCCTGTATCACAGCTGTGGCCCTTCGTGCCAAGGGCGTTTGGCCCATCATCAAAGGGGATCAGATTTGCTGAGGCAAATGATGACACATCCACTTCAAGCGGGGCAGGTTCTGCCTGCTGCTGGAGGCGAGCCACCGGAGTGAAGAAGTACTGTGGGCACTTAATAATAGCCTCATTATTTCTGCATTATGGCAGGGCCTAGAGGCCCCAACTCAGATTAAGGCCCCTTTGTAGAGCCCATAGAGGCGCGCGGAGCGGCGGGCAGCCCGCGCGCCGCAGAGCCGCCCGGGGACGGCGGTGCCGCAGAGCCCGGCACCGAGGCGGGATGCTCGAGGAGGATGCTCCAAGGAGCGCCGGCCGCATCCTCCCCGCTCCCTTTCCCCATTCGGCACCTGCAAGGGCCTCACACTGGCCTGGGAGCTGGAGCTGTCCCGGCTGCGTTGCCCACCCAGCCGGCCGCTAACCGGCTCAAGAGGGGTTTTCCGGCCGCGTGCTCCTCACCAGGAGCTGTTCCCTGACGGCCGGGGGACAGCCTGGAGCATGTGACACGGGACAGGTGCCAGCGCTGCAACTGCAGAAAGCAGCTGAAGTGGCAGCGCCCGGGACCCGGGGAGCACGGGCGCGCGCGCTTCCTCCCGCTCACGCAGCCGGGAGGGCACATCGCGGCGTGCACGTCACCCTGCACGGGCACCCTGCACCAAGCCGGGCTCCTGCACCACGCGTGTGTCATGCAGGGTCCCCAAATGAGAGCGCTCGGAGCCCGGCGCTTCTGCAGCAGGGTGACAGGTTCCTGCGCCCCGAGGCCTCGGCTGCAGCGCGGGGCCGCGCAGCCCCTGCAGCTCCCCGCAGGCCCTGCCAGGTCCCGGTGCCAGGCTCTGGTCCCGCAGAGCGGCCGTATCGATGCTGGGAGGACACAAGCCAGCTGTCCAAGTCCAGCTCTGCACTGCAATTACTGTTCTATTAATACCTCAGGATTTCGGAGGGCAGAGCCCGGTGCGCCACGCTGGGGTCAGCTCTGCCGCGGAAGAGCTGCCATCCCTGCCCACGTGCTGCGTGTGCCCTGATGCTCGGCTGCTCGTGCCCTCCTGGAGGAAAAAGCCCCTCCGTTCTCCAAGGCCACGGGAGATGGGAACCAGCAGACTCGCACACAACCTCCCAGCCCTGTTTGCTGCCTTACGGGCACAGACCCAGCCCATTCATCCCGCTGGCCTCCAAACAACTGCCCCTCACCTGGGATGGCCCCATCCCCGCTTGGCAGCCGGGAAGATCTCGTGCTCCACGGCTCCCGCTGGACAACGTGACCAGCCATCCCGGGCAGGCAGCAGCTCTGCAGGCCAGTGGGCAGGAGAGATTTATAGGTCGCCGTCCCCGGCAGGAGCGGCCATGCAGCCGCCCTCCGCCGCCACAGAAATAACTCATCCGCTCGCGAGGTGCCAGACCTGCTCCGAATGCCATTAACCTGCCTGCCTTGCGCGGCTCCGCTCCGAGAAGGAAGCGCCGCGGCCCGGCCCGCAGCGCCCGCCGTGTCCCTCGGCAGCGGGGCCGCCCCGCGCCAGCCTGGTGTCACCCAGCAGCCGTCCCCGGGGGGCTGGAGCCAGGGACAAGCGCCAGCTCCTGCGCCCGGGTCACCCCGAGGCCCAGGAACGGCTGGCAGGCGTGCATGGAGAGCCCCAAATCCCAGGAAGCGGCGGGACGCCGGGCACCACGTCCCTGGTACAGGGCTGCTGGGGAGGGCAGCCCTTTGCATCAGGCAGCGCCTTGCTCCCCCCCAGCTGTTTTTTTCCAGATTACGGCTTTGGATCGAGTCCAGGGAAGGAGTAATGATATGTCAGCAATGCCTCCTCTCCCCCTCCCCAGCAAAGCTGCTCGCCGCGCGCACGAGCGCTCGCCCCACAGACAGGCCGGCCGCGCTGCCAAGCTGCATCCATCCCATCCCGGCGGCTCCGAGAAGCGCCTTCTGCCAAGATTTCCCTCCTCTCTCCTGCCTGGGGCAGTTACCCAAATCTCCACGCTGCACTCCGCTCGCTTCCTCCGACTCTCCTCGAGCACCAGCCCCATCTGGAACTGTTTAAACCCAAATATCCTTCCCACCCCCCTCACCTCTCCCCCCACCCCCAAAGTCAGATTCTTCCACAGTTAAAACAAGCACAGAGTCAGGAGGGGGTGCCGGGCCTGGCTGACTCGCTCCTTCATTTCAGTTTAATTTCTGGGGAACTAGAATAAATCTGTTCCTGGCGATCGTTCAAGCCCTGCACATTTTTCTCATTAATAAAAAGGGCCTTGGATCGCATGCCGTTTGTGCGTGCAGGCTGAACGGGCCCCTTCCCCGCGCGCCGCCGCCTTCCCCCCCGCCTCCGTAATCCCGAGCGCGGGGTCTCGCGGGCGCCTCGGCCCTCGCCGGGCAACCGGGTGAAGCATCCGAGTGACAAGCGGGGCCGGCGGGGACCCCCCCTCAGCTGCACGGATGGATTTCAGCCGCTTGGCAAAAGGGCCGTGGCGGCAGCCCCAGCTCGGAGAGGAACCGCGCGGCGCAAATCCCGGGGCAGCTGCTGCCGCCGGGCAGGAAAACCCTTGGCGGCCGCGGGGCTGGCTCCCGCGGGACGATGCGGGCCAGGGGGTGTCCCCGCTGTCCCCCTGCCCGCCCGTGTCCCAGCCGTTCCTGGGGAGAGGGCCGGGAAACAGGTGTTTGTCAACAGCCCTGAGAAGGCCCTGCAGCAGCGGGAAGCTTAGCAAAAACAATTAAAAGGAAAAAAAAAAAAAGGAAAGAAAAAAAAAGTAGGAAAGCCCTTGTCCACACCCGGATGGCCCCAGGTCATTGCACGTCCCCAGAGAGCGGCCGCGGAGCCGGGGCGGCCATGGCCGCAGCGCGGAGCTCCGGCCTCTTCCCAAGATGGCTCCCTCCTCCCCAGAGGAGCAGCCGCGGCCTGTCCAGCGGGGACCCCGGGGAGCGGCGGCCCTGCCTCCGTCCCTGCAAAGCGAGGCCCCCATGGCGGGTACAGCCCGGGCCCGGGAGATGGAGGATGAGCCATGGGGGAAGTGAGCGGGTGGGCTGCCCGCTCCGGCCTACAAAATGGCTCCTCAGCCTGGACACCCCATGTTGCCCTGGCCCAGCACGACCACCCTGTTCCCCACACGGGCAGCTCCATGGAGGTTCCTCCAGATCCCGTTTTTCCCACACAAGGGAGGACGGGTCTACACCCGGCAGCCCGACATCAACCCCGCCAGCCTCTGCTGACAGTGCCACGGGCAAGACGGGGCTGCAGCACCGGACTGCTTTAGAGCCACAACAATAAAGATGAGGGGAAGAACAGAAACTCAATTCCGGGATTCGAATGGAAGCAGCCGGTTGCCGTCCTGGGAGGCTGGAAACCCGCACGCACAGAACGTCCCCCAGCCTTCAAAATGGCAGCCCCTCCCATGGCCTCCGCCTCGCGTGTTCGGGCGCCGCTCCGCCGGGCGCAGGCGATTCCGAGGCCGCAGAGGGGACTGCGGAGGGTTCCAGGAGAGCAGCAGGAACGTGGGGATCCCGTGTGTGTGTCCCCGCAAAACCTGGAGGGAAACGGCCTGCCCGGCAGCCCGAGCCCGCTCCCATCGGAGTGTGCCGGGTCCCGCCATCCTTCCCTCCCCCCTCCGCCTCGGCCGGGCTCCCAGGCGGAGACGCTTAATCCCGACAAACCAGTTTGACTCAGCACAACAGGAACGGCCACAATTTTAAAAACATGCAAGTCTGTGATTCAGAGCGCCGGGGCTGTTTTAATTAAACGCCAAGCGCCCGTGTACCAGCGGCGGCGGCAGCAGCAGCAGTGAACGGCTCACGGGGAGAAAATGCAACCGACTGGTTTCCCCGAATATCTCCCGCGCTAAGTCATCACAACAAAACAGGGAGTTTCGGTTCATTCCTTAAAAACCGGAGGCCGCTATTTGGCGGCGCGGAGGGTGCACGGGGCCGCGGCCGCCCAAGCCCTTCCCTCTCACCACCTCGCCGCATGCTCCGCTCCACACAAAGGAGAGCCCTGCTCCTCCCCGCCTCGGCCAGGCATGCTGCAAGCACCGCGTGGCTCGGCTGCCTTCCTTCATTTATTTGGATATTTATTTATTTCGGTTCCTCTGCGAGGAGCGGGAAGGTCGTGACGGACGCGGCGGTGCCCCGCGCCCGGCTTCCTCACCTTGCCCTACCCCGAGCGTCAATAAAACAGCAGGGTGAACTTTCATGAATCACCCCATCGAGAAACAAGCCGTTTCGGTGAAAAGTAATTAAACGAAAGGCCAATCTTCCTGTCAAGGAAATACCTGGCGGTTCCAGCACGGGGGGCAATTAGATGGGGGTTGCTGCCCCAGCGCACCACTCACGTGCAGCCCATGGGAAGCTCAGCGGGAGCTTCGAAGCAGCCAGTGCACTGAGCCCGAAGGAGTTAAAAGACCCCCCTGCCCTGCAGTTTTAGGCTAAATCCACCCTTATGGGGATGCAGGGAAGTATGCTGGAGTTGGGGCATCACCAATAGCATCCATGGGGGCTCAGGGCTGCCTGTAGCAAAAGGGGGGTCTCTGCTGCAGGGGTTCTGCAGGAGCAGCACATGGAAAAGCTCAAGTCTGAATGGAGCCGGGAAGCTGCCACCAAAGGGACTGGAGCAAGGCAGCTGCCAGGCACAGGGATGGTTTTCTCCAGAGAGCACCCGGATCCCCACGCTCCCTGCAAGACCACAGCGCCCATCCATACATTTTCCCACCGGGATACTTTGAGGTCTGAGCATTTCAACCGCGGGGCAGGAAGAAAGGGCCTCGAAACGCAGCGTTGCCCCCGCGGCTCCCGCAGAGGCGCTCAGGCCCCAGGGCCTCCCCTCTCCTCTCCCAGCTTTCCAATCCACCACTGGAGAAAGGCCCCGCTGTTGCCCCCGGACAGAGCATTCCTTCTCTGGCAGGCCGGGGACTGCTGAACCGGAGAAGAAAAACACATTGTGACTTCAAACCGCGGCCCGCGCGCTCACGGGATCCGCCGAGAAACCATTTTCTCCTGAGCAGCACAAAGCCCTCACTGAGGTGCCGCCGTGCGCGGCTCCCCCGGCTCCGCGGGGCCTCCCAAGGAAGCCCAAGGCGGCGGTGGCCCCGTCGGAGGGCAGCACGTCCCGGGTCCCGCTGGGCGCCCGCTCGCCCGGGCATCCCGGCCCCGTGAGATGGTGCCGGGGCCGTCAGCGCGAGGTTGCCAGCGCGGGTTTATGGCTGGCCCTTGCATACCTGAGCGAAGGCGCCCGGGATTTACAGGAAGGGCCCCGTTGCTCTGGTCTGCACTGGGAAGCGGGATGAGAGCACCGGGAGCTCCCCTAAAGGGGATCAAACCTCTCCCAGCCTGGGCACTCCAGCTACTCCCTCCAGCAAGGACAGAAGCAAAGAGGGGTAAAAACCATCCCGAGAACACAGGGCACGACGGCGCCTTCGGCCTCGTGCCCCGCCAGCCAGCAGAGAAGCGGCCGCTCTCCATCCCAGGCAGCCATCGCCTCCGCCGGGCTCTTTGCACGGGATGGAGCTGCCACCCCCCCAGCTGGGGGAACCGTCCTGGGCACCCCGGGGTGCTGCACACCCCACGGGCCCCCACGCTGCCTTCCTCCTCCTCCTCCATTCCCCTGGCGGGGAGCAGTGCGGCGCAGGGCCGGGGAGCACTCGGCGCACGGGGCTGGACGCGAGTGCCCTGCCGCGCGCTGCCGGCACCGGAGCCTCCGGCCGCCGCCGCGCCGAGGCCCACGGGGCCTCCCTTTCCACAGCTTCCATCGCGCCGAGTGTGTGTGGGGTGGGGGGCAGCGGGGAGGAAGGAAAAGGAGGGAAAAAAAAAAAGGGGAAAAAAAAAGAAAAGGAAAAAAATCATAAGAATTGAACGCTGCGCAGGAGGCTGACCAAGCACACCCAAAAACTCCATTTCCTACAGCCTACAAAGGCCAATGGTTCCACACGCATTCCAAAAAGAACAAAAAAAAAAAAAAAAAAAAAAAAAAAAACAAAAAAAAAAAAACAATGGGAAAAGGGGGAGGGGTAAAAATAAAAATTTTTAAAAACAAAAACCCAAACTTTCTCACACGGCCCAAAGCCGGAGGAAACCTTCATTTTTTTTTTTCCCGCTCCAAATTGCAGCAGGCCAGGGCTTCTGCCCACAGTAACCCCCAAAATAAACACCCCCCCCAAAACGGTCGCAGCCCAAACATTGCAACACGGGGCTATTGCAGCGGAAGGCAGCGCCGAAATGACTACAAACAAAAGCCGCCACGGCCTCCCTCTATTTTCTTCGCCACAAACGATCCAAACGATCCAAGCAGAATA
>JAVCKT010027835.1:0-19150 GCA_032273925.1 Rhynchotus rufescens | reverse complement strand
GGTAAAATGCAATCAAAATCAGAAACTATTAAGAAGCATTTTCCTTAAATTAAAAGGTATTGGCTGAATGGTCTGCCACATCCCTTTGTACAGCATTTTTGTAAGAGCTGATTAAAACATAAGGCAGGCTTTTCAAGCATTAAAAAATATATCCTTCTTCAAAATTATTTTCTCCATAAAGTATATGAGAGTCAGCATACATATTTTCAAACACTAAGGTTGTGATCTAGTAATTTACAGTGTTCTTTGTGTGTGTATAAAACTCTATTGAAAGACGTTTCTGTCTATTCAAGGAAAATACCACATATCAAATTTCAGATCTCTCAAATTCTTTTTATCTGTGTATTGTGTGAATTATTTCATTTCTGATACTAAACGCAGAATGATCTTTAGCTGTTACACATTAAGAATGAATTCAAAACTCTAATAGATCTTTTGCTAGAAATGCTGTAGTAGGGTCACAGCTTCCTATTGCTCTCTATGTTACAAAGACAAAAAGACTGATTTATTGTAATAGGATATTTGCATGTTTGTCACATTGATATTTTGCTGAGCATAGTCCATATCTCCTCTACAGTCATTTGGAGTGCATTTGCTACATTACTCTGCTGTGGTACTGAGGCATTTGCATATATCTGGGTCTGTAATAATGCAGTATGTTTGGTTTATGTGAGTGGGATTTTTTTTTAATAGTAATTAGAAAAGCCATGGTGCTAGACAGAGTTAGACTCTGAGGACAGAGCTTGATAATTTGAAGAAAAGTTTAGGTTAACAGTGAAGAGTGAAATGTTGCTTTCAGCTATAGCTACACAACTGTGGGAAAAAAAAGTTCACCCCAAATATCTTAGATAGCTTTTATTGCCCTTGAAACAATGGAAGTTTACCTAAGATGGAAATTCTGAATGTTCACGTTTCTGTAAGGAGCAGTTTTTCTTTGACACCACAGCAGCAGCCCTTCTTTGGCAGAAGTCTCTATAATACACCAGGAAGTAAAAAAAGGGAAAATCGGTAAGAAATGGTCAAGCAATTCGTATCTGTTATCTTAAACAAGGTCCACAATCTGAAACTGGTTAGCATAAGCTAACATTTAATCTTAAAAGACATTAATGCAAACGGACTAATGAGACTCCCATGTAGACAGAGAAGTCAGATGATCTGGAATAACTCTGAACCTGGAATCTCAGCCTGCACAGTAATTCTGAGATATCAGATATTTAAGAAATTCTATGATTTGAGCATATGCCTTATTGTAAGAATGTTTACCTGAAGCAAAATACCTAATACAAATATATTAAGCATAAAAATGAATTAGGCATAAAAGATTATGTTGGTGCCTACTTGAAACAGGCTTGTAGTCTTGGTCCATATGTTTATGGAGAGGTGTAAATGTCAAAGAAATATTTGCAGTCTGTGACCATCCAAATGTATGAGTAAGGGACTGCAAGGATCAAATAGTTCACCGTTTATGTTCTGAAAATTATGGGCAGGACCTTAATCAAAGCTCAAGCTTACTTTCATTGAGATTTGAATTTAGTTTCTGAAATTTTAGGACTTTTCACAACATAGTCTCCATTTTAAAGTATTTAACTATGACACTTTGTGGAGCCAGTTATAAGTGAAAGTTAAATAATCCAAACATTTCTGAAGAAGTAGAAAAGCTAAGCAATAGCTTAGCAGGAAAAGGGATATAATCAGATATGTGTAAAGAAGATAAATGAACAGGACTAGAAAAGTTGGAAATAGGTCTACAGTACAGACTAATATTGGGCTACTGAAGCTCAGAAACAGAGTCATTCTGTTTTTCTTTCTCTCTTTCTCTGAGAGGTCCAAAACCTTGCCATGTAGAAGGCTGGCTGAAGATCTCTGTCAAGATAAGGGGAGTGATTACTTTTTCCCTTCATAAACTGATTTTGTCATGAGGCAGGGAACTTGTAGTATCTTTTTGCTGTTAAAAAAATCATTTTTATAATGCCCATCTCACTTCTGTACTATTCACATTAAAAAAAATCTTTAGGGAAGGATTATTGTGCAATAGTCAATAAAACTGTAAAATACTTGGTTAACATTTAAGTGTTTATTCCAATTGATATATTTTTACTAATCACTTAAGATAGCTGCATTCCTCTTACCTTCCACTGAAATATCCTGAATAGCAAAGCGAAGGATAATAGTCCAGATCATACCCAGCGTCATTTTTACATTGCCATCAACGATTTCTAAGGTGAAAAAAGAGTTACCAGTCAATTTTTTAGAATGTGCTTCTTAAGTTTTCTCTTTCTTTACTTGAGTATTTATATAAATGATTTTGTGTATCTTACATTTTCAGTATAATTCTTTATCCATATAGTATTCAACTGGCTTCGTTTTTCAACAAACTCACACTTTTCTTATTTTGGCAGTAAGTTCAAACCTTACCGAGGATAAGGTAACCTCAGCACTTCCATACTAAAAGATCTTCTATAGAGCTAACTGTAATTGTCTCAAACCTTTACCTTTCAGGCTGACTTTTGTAGGCTGGAAGTTTGAACGATAGCAGCCCCGCTGCTTTCAAACACAAAGGAACTGAAGATTACAATATTTTTAGGAAGTATACGTCATTAGCTGTTTGAAGTAGAAACTGAAAATTGAGCAGCAGACATAAGAACTGTTAAATGACTTAGGAGCCTACATCCCAGTTAAACTGTTTTTTTTTAATGAAATGTGGCTCATTGCCTAGTGCCTAGTTTCTCAAATTTCACTATATTATTTAGATACTTTTCAAAAATGTATTCAGCTAGCGAGGACCAGAAACGCAGAACAGCTCAGAATACACAGCACCTCCTAAGACCAAGCTATGTGGTCTCCTGCCAAGCAGTGCTAGAAACATAGCCCCAAGATTGTAGTTGTCTTAAAGCTCTGCCGACTTATGTGTCTATAATGTAAAACGTCTTTTCACTTCTGTGGTTTGAATTTGTTTCAAGACTGTTTGCATTTTCCCACAAGAAAAGGCGCCAGGAACGTGCTTTTTCTATCCCTGCCTACACATACAGGGCAGTCCTTTCCAAAAGCCCTGCCTGAATCTAGTCCTCTTACATGGTTTAAAGTACTAACTGTGCTACCACTATTGCTCACAAGAGCGACACCAGAAGAAATGAACTGCAAAAGCAGTTAAGGGCAGTGCTTGCGCTCAGTCAGTCTGAAAAGCACAGAGAGACTCAGGAGCGCAGGGGGTGCCTCAAGGAGGCCCGGACACCGGCAGGGAGGAGGAGGGAAGGCTGGGATGGGGCAGGGGGCCGCCGGCCCCGGGCACCCAGCGCGGTGACCGGGGCGCCGGGAGGGCAGCGGCTGCTCCCGGGGCCGCAGTCTGGGGAGCAGCCGCTGCCCTGTGCAGCCCACGGGGCTCTTCCCTTGGAACGGCCGCAGGAGGAGCTGCCCAAGGAGGAACGGCCTCCACCCAGCGCCAAACGCAGCAGAGGAGGCAGCACAGAAGGCAGCGGAGCCGCTGCCGCTGCGTGAAGGCGGCTCCCACCGAGCAGCTCGGCCGCTGCAAACGCCCGTTACGCTGCAGCAGCACTCACTGCACACTGGCACTGCCACGTGGGGCCCGAACAAATGTGGCCTGCAGCATATCACAGCATTAGAACCCAGGTTTATTTAGGAATGTCCACTTTTCTGTTTTCTCCCTTGGGCTCTACATTAATTTTCCTGAATCCCCTCCTCACTTTTCCCTGCGCTGTTACAAAATATTGCTTCTGTAAGCCCTCAAGTCTCTTCCCATCTCAAACCTGAGCTCTTTCAGCCGAAGAACCCCAAACAGCAATGAGCGTTGATGTAGCTGTGGGTATCTGATATGGAAATATAGAGAGAGGAATTTCTTCAAAATTTTAATATATGATTTAAAATACTCGGGGGGCTTTGCTGATTGCCAGGCAATCGATTCACGGATTGGCATAATCACCATCCTGCTAGCTTGACTTACACATCCCTATGTACGCACACAAGGTGAAAGCCCAGGAGAGGGCATTTTCCTGTGTTGTACTCCAAAAAACTTACAAGCTATTTGCCAGCTTCAATTCCTCATTATCACTAAAATAAGACGCACAAAAGACATGTATGAGAGACAAGGAAAAATATCTAAACATAGGAAGACAAAGCAGCTAAATGTATCAATGTTTTTTAAAAAAGTTTCATTACAATCATTTTCTTCTACAGGCCAAAAAAAAAGGATTTTTTCAGTATTTTCTTTGCATTGCCTGTTTGCTCTGAGAGGAATACAGATCCTGTGGCTCTAAGCCTGACATGCAAAGCTACTGCTTTCTGGGAAAAGAGAAAGGAAGGCGAGGAACAAAAGCGGAAACAATAAAAACCGCCAAAGGGAAACAATAAAAACCACCAAGGGGAAACAATAAAAACCGCCTAGGGAAAACTAAGCAGAGCAACATGACAAACCCCAAATGTTTTGCTTTTGTTTCCTATTACAGTTTGAAGTTGTAAGTTTTTTTAAACCTAACCTTCCTATTGAAGACTCACAGATCATTTGGTTTTTGCTATTTCGCTCCCTCTCAAGGAGAGCAAGACAGAAGTGTTTCCTATTAACAGGGTACTTATCTTTTGTACTGCTCCATATCTCAGTTCATTTCAGTTAGGAAACAATTACCTTGTAAATGCAGTCATTGTCATTACCTTTTTTTTTTTTAATTTAGGGAAAACTTCAGTATTTCCTGATCTATGACTCAGAGAGCTGTTTTTACAATTTTAACTCTAGCTTCTTGACTCTCTTCACTGGAGAGAAAGACTCTCCCACAGGACGGATCAGAACAGCTGAACTGGGCTCCTGCTCAGGATCAGTGTAAAGGTGATCATGGCTCTTCAACCACTCCACAGACATCCCAAGGAAATCAGCCTCAGGACACTAGAGATGGCTTTAAAGACTACCTGTGGCCCCTAAACATATTAAATTGCACTTTGTACTTAAGTCCCATAGGAGTCATGGTTTAATCTATGTTTTGAGGCTCTGAAGTATCCTTTTGATTGTCACCACGGTAATAAAAAATTTCATTTAAATATGAATAGAAAGCAACTTGGTTTGCCTTTGGAACATCATTTTTTCTTATGCTACTTAGTTTGTGTACTGGGGACAGAACTGTGAAAAGCTTTAATGCTTTTAAAAGATTTTCCAAACAAAAATCCTAGCATTGCTACTAATCACACCCTAGCTTATATGTCTCAAAGAGGCGGAAAATTGAAAGCATTTGGAGGTAGACTCTTCACCAGAGGGTCGGGTAATAAAACATGATCCTCAGCAGATGCAGATACAACAATTTCATGCTTTGGAAAGCCAAGAGCATCCCAAGCACGGAGGTAACGCAGGGAATGCCGAAGCAGATGGGCAGCGAGGAGCCCGCGCGCCCCACGCTCGCTCACAGAGCGCGTGGGGCCGGAGCTGGCGGCTACGGGGCAGCCCCTGCCCTGCCCCTCCGCGCCTCCATTCGCACCCTCATGCCGCAGGGAGGACACCGGGCCAAAGCGCTAAGAAATGCAACCAAAGGGGAAAAAGGAACAAAAAACCCCACATGGGGTGTATTTCAAATGCAGACCACAGTTTAGCTTCCAGAGCAGCAGCCCGAGTGGGAGCTGCTGCTGGGAGCCCAGTGCCGGCGCTGGTGGGTGCCGCGTGCCCGGGCAGTGAGGGGAGCCCGCGGCGGCGGCAGCCCGTTGAGCGGACGGCACCACGGGAAGCAGCCACGGCACAAACTGCGCCTGGCCCAGAGCTGGCTTTATGCTCAGCTTGCTTGGAGCAGGGCTGGGAGGCGCCCAGATCCCTCTGTTCCTGCCCACATGGACGTAACCTAATGCGGCTGAGGAACCATACTTGAGATAGTGCAATGTCTTATGGGGACAGGTTCCTCTTTGTATGTAAGCTATGAGAATAACAGCTGATTTCGCTCCTGTGCTTCCACACAAGAATTTAAAGGGGGTTTTAAATGCTAATGAATGAAGCTTTGCTTCTAATCTTCATATTTTACAGATCTAGAATGGCAGAAATAGGCAGCAAAGCCTGTAGCACGGCCAAGATCATCACCTTCATCTCCTGGCTTGCTAACTAGGGCCTGCAGTTAAACACAGGAAAAAATATTGAGGGCATAGACAGACAGCACCGTACAGCAACTGGCAGGGCAGCTGGAAGGGGTCACAGCCTTGCCTCTAGCTGCCTGTCACTGCCTCCCTCTCAGAGGGAATTACTACCATGCCACACTAGTCACTGCCAGGGAGGCAGCTTAAACTACTGCAATGGCTGATCTGAGCTCTACCAAGTGCTTCGCCCTCAGGTGATGTCTCCACGGCTCTCACGCTGCTGCTCCGTGTGAAAACATTAGCCTGCTGTGCAAACTGTGGTCAGGGGGAATGACCACCCTGTCCCACAAGATCCCACTCCCTTTGTTATAACCTTCTTTTCTGTCAGGAAGCTCCTGAGTCCCAGCATGACAGGACTACCACAGGACTACTAAACAAATTATCATTTGTTTGCCCCATGCTATGGGCTGTCAGTACTTCCATGCCAGCTATTAGACAGGTTTCTCTAGGCAGGATTTTCAGTTCCAGGCATAAAATGTCTCTTCGGTGCCCTCTGCTGTCTGTCTGATACCAGGGAGCTCTCAGAATAGCTTAATCTGCAGACATTTAGGACAGTTAGTTATTCTTCCACAGCACCTCATTTAATTGAGCAAGGGACCCAGCTGCCTGACTCTCTGTAGAGCCAATGGAGAGGGCCAGGCATCTCCAAGCAAAAGAGCAGAGCCCTTCTGAGACCTGAACTGCCCTGAGGAATTCCCGGATATATTCCCCTAAAATGTCTCACTCTGTTTATGTGCCTAAAGATAGATAGGAGAATTTTGAACTCAGGCAGACTGTTCAATTCAGTCTAAAATGAATTAAGTAGGATCCCAGGCAGGCACTCTGCCAGAAAACACTAATTTCTTGGGAGGCTGGAACTCTGCACCTACAAGAGATGATATTTGGTGAAGTACACTTGAAGAATGAGCTGGGTCTGCTTAAACCATGGTGGTTTTACCACATGCTAACAGATGCTTCCGTATTTCCACAGATGCCCACATCCCACATAATGAATCTTCCTGCTCTTGCCACAGTCACAGTAAGCTCCCTGAAGTCAAGGTTTAGAAGCCAGAATAAAGATTTATGTAAAACCAAGGAAATCAGATGAAAGGAAGAGAAGGTCCATTAATCCACCTAAACAGACCTTGCAATGTGAAGGCAGAATATAACTAATGCTCCTCATGATGATACAGACGTTAGAGTCACAGTTTGACTCTAGGGTCATGCTAGAGGCTGTCATGAAAACCAGGGCTGGGGAATCCAAATGAGCTGTATATCCCAGCGGCCACATCACTCCCTTGCCTGGTAATCATTATGCAACACGGTCTGCAACTGTCTTTGTGGATTAGCTAGCCCTGGCTAGCTCTGTCCCTTCCAAACCACCATCTCAATCCCACGGGAGGCACAGCTGCACTTGCAGTGAGGCCCTGCCTTCTCTTGCTGGGAGCGTACATCTATCGCCTCTTATCCAGACCACTGCCTATTTTTATTTGACTACCTGAGCAAGAGCAAAGCTTTAACTTGGGCAAATAACATCCCACTCTACTTTTTTTTCATACATTCAATCTCTAACCAGCTGCCGTAGTTTCTTCTGATCACTGCCTTAACTCTACACCTGATTTTGGAAGCCCAGCTGCATGCACAGCCACCTTCATAACAAACTGGGAATAGGTCCCAGCCACCTGGCAGTGTTGTCAGCCTTTCTCTTGTTTGAATAATATCTCCTAAGAACAAGAGTGGGTAAAACAAATGTTAGCACCCAAGCTGATCTCTAAATTATTTGTTTTTAATAATGTATAGGTATAGATCTGAAAGAAGAATTCATTATCTGAGGATATGAAAACCCACTGAGACACCTGCAGACAATTCAATTCAGCCTTGGAGAAAAACTAATCTGAGTGTCCCTAAGCCCAATCATACCCCTGTTCCTCTCCAGGTATTCACACATGTCCATCTCTCCTTCCTTCGCAGGTAAAAGATAGAGATGTTTGAGCCACTCAAATACAGAGAACAGCCACCACAAATGGGCCTGTGGTCTCTTGTTTAGGAGGTGACTGCTTAGGATTGAAGGTGTTTTGTGAAGTTTTCCAACATACCTTCTGCACCAATTGACACAAGTTTCACTCCTTTGCTGGCAATATAATCCAGAGCTTTGTTGACGTTAGCAATTTTATGGAAGCGCATCTTCCCTCTGTCTGGTTTTGGTAGCCTTTCTCCTGCAGGATAACAAATGTATTTATTGTTACATGCACCTGGCTACAGACACTCAAGTGATTAGAACTCAGAGTGAATATATGCTGAACCCCATCTAAAAGCGAGCAGCTGTTTTAGCAGGTATTCTGACAGAATGTTGAATGCCTTTTAACAAAAGCTCAAAGAGGAATTCAAATGCTGAAGCATTTGATTTGGAGCTTTCTGATAAAACAGTAAAACCAGAATAAATTTTTTTGCCCAAAACACCTGGAGGATATACGACTGCTTTCTGCATATAGATTTCTGTCTGCTTCAGAGTAGCTAAATACCAAGGCAGCAGGTTTTCTAAGAAGTCATCACCTTAGCCTGCATGACTGCAAAGAGAGGCTGGTTTCTATTCACCAGATCAGCATCCTTCCAGATTTGACCAACACCGACAGCTTTTAACAATGGCAGAACAAGGGTGAGAGGAGAGCTGTGCTGGGAAACATGCTGAAAGGAGGCTCCGTAGGAGCTAGATGAGGTTCCTCATCTGCCACTGGCTGTGGGCATTTGTGCCTCCTCTGGACTCACCTCAAGCTTAACCAGTACAGCAGACCACTGAATTTCAGAGTAATGTTGCCACAGGCTTCTATGTTTGGATGAACTTCTGAAATGACCATCAAGAAGAATGATTTCTTTATTTAATGAATAATGGTCATTTGAAATATTTCTGCCTCCTCAGTGAAACCTCCAGCAAAAATGTAAACTATGTAAAAATATGTCCTTAAATCCTCTTTCCCTCTTTCACCTTTATTATGTGTCTGAAACTTGCATTACTATTTCCCATATAGATGGGCATTTTGAGTGTCTCCTAGGGACTGCCCCTTTGAATAGCAGAAGAAATGAGTGACAGAGCAAGTTTGCATGACATAGTCAAAAGAAGTTCTTGTATATACCAGCCTTCTGAAGAATGAGACCATTTACTTGTGACTAAATATTTATCTAGCAATTTTACTTCAGGCACTCACTTCTGAAGACATTGGTCCATCAAGTAAGGTCATTAAAAACAAAACAAAATTTGTACATTAAATTTAAAATAAAATGAATCTGTAACCGATGTATAGAGACTTTTATTTTTAGGGGCTAAGGCAAGGTTTTCTGGGTTTGTGCTCTGCTCAGCAACACTGTTATCCGAAAAGCAAGTTCAGACTGCTGAGCTCCTATTCCAACTCTGGACACTATGAATTTTCACAGGAAAGCAAAGACTTCAGAAGCAAGAAAACTTAGATCATTTTTTTTTCTCTCTTTTCTTTTCCAGCATGTTTCATCTGTCCCTTTTAAGCCTGCATGATTTGTGTTCATTGTTTTGAATTGTTAACTTTTTTTTTTCTTTATAGTTTCAGTTAGTGTGCTGTTAAATGCATAGCAAATTTTATTTTAACCAACCTGAGATAACTTCCAAGAGGAGCATCAGTTTGAGGCCATTCCTGAAATCCTCCTCAATGTTCTCAATCTGTGTGCCTGCTTTCCTGAGATGGGAATTGCACCAGGCTGTAAATGTCTGTAATAGCAAAACAAAGCAACATATAACAAACAAACAATCAAAGCTGTCAACATGTCATTTTTCAAAACAAAATTGCTAAGGTACTTGAGTAAACGGCATCTCAGACTGTCAGAGCTGCCTAAGAGATTTGGATATCCAAATCTCCTTCATCTCACAGAAGCAGGTGAGTTCAAAATTCCTATCCCTGATGTTAATGAAGAGCTGAAGAATTTCTTGATTAGAGACAATATTGTGCTACAGTTTGCGTCTTTAGCAGTTAATATTAATATGTTTTAAATACCCACTATTTCTCAGTCAGGTGAAATACTCTTCTTATTCTTCAGTTACTGTGAAGATATTATAAGGCCAGTATTGATATACTTGCAACCCAGTTATTTAATTCTAGGTATATAACAAGGCTATACATCTTGGTAAATTAGCCTTTACCTACCTAGGATTGTCCAAAATTTATTTCCCTTTGTTTTTTTTCAAATATTTTTAAAATCATATATGTAAATAGTTTCAAAAAGAAAATACATCCTAATTTTTTCCCCCAGTAAGAAATTTCATTTGGCCCTTCTTTTCCTTGCTTGGTTTCTTAGACTACATCATTTCTGTATCCCAGAAACAGCATAGGAAAGGCCAGTAGATGAAGGGAAAAAATTCTCCTTGGAACTAAGTTATGTAAGTATAGGATAGTCTGGATAGTTTCCATGCTTTAAGAAGATATAGCTTGAATTTTTGAAAATAGTTTATTCTTAAAAATGCAGACTTTTCTTAGAGAAGGACACTCTGATTGTTGTTAACTTTGATTCAATCCATGTACAGAAGCCTTGCATTTTGCTGGGCTCTCTTCTCCCCCAGTGAGCTCCCACGCTGGCCAAGGGACCGGCCTGAAGGACATGTGTCCTGTTTGGCAACCTGCAGCCTGATCTCGGCCAATTTCTTCCTACACTTTTATTCCATTTACTGGATCTGCAGGGCAGTCTCAGGGGAGTCCTGAAACGAGGCTGTGCTAAGCATCACGGCAGGGCTGTCAGGCACTTCTCCCCCTTGGGCTCGACATAAGGCTGTGGCGGCTTTGGATGGCATTTGGTATTTGGTTTGGATCACTCTATGGTTAATATCTAGTTTATAAGACTAATTTGCCTCCAGCGGTGTCTTCTTCTACTGATATGTATCTAATAGGCTTAGCACCATCTTATGTTATTTGCAAATATTGGAAAAGATAGCAGGCATCATTTGAAGAAGCAATATTATGAAAATATAGAAAAAAGTAGCTGAAAATAGCTGAAAGCACCCATGTAAATGCACATGAACTTTACATGGCAATTTGGCAGTATCTCTTAGAAAGCTGTGAACTAATAAATACACAAGCCCTTCATAAATAGCCCAAGGGATGGGTGTACACCCAGCAGCAACAGCTGCACGCTGTGGGATTGCTCCTCCCCAGGGAGACACCAAGGGCCATTTGGTGGAAAACACCAGCCATTTCCAGCTCTCCCTTTAGGCCCTGATGGCAGACGCTCCCAGGTTGTACCACTCAAGTAAATGAAGTTTTCCTGTTTTCATTCCGGACTTAATGCCAATGATCCCACCAGTCTAAAGGTCATAAAATAAAAATCTGATTCCCTAGTGGGATAAAAACTACTTCTTGCTTAATTTTTTAGGGGAAACAGAATCATGCACTTCCTACCTCACACACATATACATATAATACCGTAAAAGCAAATCAGACTCGACTGCCTCTGACCTCCCTTCTAATCTACTTTTCCACCACAACAGTACATTCAATTGACTCCATGCCACATGGAGAGATACAGAACATAGTTTTAGCCAAAGACTGCAAACAGTTTACAAATAATTTAAATATTTCCTCTCCAAGATGGATGTTTTTATGGCACGGAATTTGCTGATGACCAGACTCAGGCACAGAAGCACAAGGAATCTTGGTAGCAAAACCAGAGACAAATGTTCCAACACTATCACTACTATCACTACTCACTACTATCTCCTAACAGCTAAAAAATGCCTCTTCTGTCCTGATCTGTGCACCATTATTTTATAAAGAAAAAGAGGAGCCAGTCTTGCTATGATAGAAGCAAGGAAAAGATGCTATCACTGCTGAGTCAAACCACTTTCAATAAACAGTCTGTTTTAGGGGCTGCTTTTTTAAATCTGTAGATTATTTATAGTTCTTTACAGCTGTATAGGGCCTTGTCATTGGAACTGTATCATTTGAATGAAAAGGTTGGTTACTGACAAAGCCCCCACCGAGGAGATAAATTAAGTTCTGCTCAAGCACTGCAGTCTGCATGGACTCTGAATTTTCACCTGTCTACATCTAGCTCATCTAGATTTACTTTCTGCATCTAAAAGAAAAGATTATCTACCTAAACTAAAGTTTCTCAATGCTCTATCTTTGACCAGTGCACCCACTCTGTTCCTGAAATACTGTTACCCATTTACCACCATTGTCTCGTGGCTCGTGAAAAAAGTAACTGCAGGACTTTCTAGAAGACTCTGCATATAATTTCACAAGGTGGTACCTTCCAAGCTGGCATTTTTTTCTAGGACTAAACTTATAGAGATTATAGGTTATAGATTCTGCTTAAGAAAGCATTTATTACTTGTTGTATTGAGGTCACTGTATCAAAGCTGCTGCAAAACTTCACTTGCAAATTGTAATACTTTCCACAGTCCACATTTTACATCTCCCATCCTCCCATTCTTACTGTGATCCCATTTGTTTAGGGCCTAAACTGCAGTTGGCCTTAACTAACAGTTCTATTAATAGTTATTAAGAAACAATTCAAAGCATGCTTAAGTCCTGGAGATCAAGATACAATCAGCATATAGTACCCTGCAAATTTATAATCCATTAGGATTTAAAAGCTATTAAGTGACTTAGACAAAGCAAATTCCTTTTCTGCTGAACTGTGCAGGCATATCAGATTGCCCAGAAAAAAATCAGGCAGGACTGAAGGCACAGAGCTGCATACCAGGAGGGATACAAAAGTCTAGTGCCTGAAAAGCCAGACTGGATTTCTTTTTAGAATTTATTTACCAGAGGTAAAATTTACTAGAGCCTCTACAAAAGAAATAAAATTCTCCTTTCTAAAGCTATCAGAACAAAGGAAAGTTTGCTGACATTCTTAGATAAGAAATCACGGAGCAGGGATGCAGGCAAGAAGCCTGAACGTTAGCAGTGCCCCGGGTCCATTTATTGCCTATGTGCTATCAGTTGCACCCGAATGTCAGCTCTATTTTGGCAAAGCTGACTCTTCAAAAAGAAGGGTGCTCTGTGTTCCATGTGTCCTCAGCCTCACTGTGCAGACTGCCAGTATCACAGTCTGCATAGCTTGGATTCTCCCATCTGGGATGGGAAAGGGTGCACCTAAGAAACAAGCTGCTGAGGACACTTGGTTTTGACATACACTTGACAAGCAGAACCGCAGTCTCGGAGGTGGAAGAAGAAAGAGATATCCCACATTAACTATCAAATAAGTGCAGTTAATGCACTTAAGATAAGTACATTATGATAAAAAGCAATAGGGTATGTCTGTGTGGTAGAGCAAATATTTGTATATATGCACACGGAGCGACATGCTTAGATGGAAGAGGTGAGGTTTCTGAGGGCTGAACAGTGCCGCAGTCCTGAGCAAGCCCACACATGCTCTGTAGGTGGGCGTAATGATAACTTACTTGGGATATATGGAAGCAGTTGCCTCGAGGCAATAAAACAAGAAGGATGCTACAATAACGAGCCTCACATGGGCATGTGACCGTAGGGATAAAGTGAACTGAGAAAGCACCAGTTGCCACCCTCGCCAATAGAGCTACTCACCAAGGGAGTCACAAGACAATCTGATCTATCTGCCAAAGACACAGGATAAATTTACAGTTTGCCACTAACAGTGAGCTTAAAATGTTCCTCACCAAAATAACAGCACAGCTCGCAGCGGGACATGCACAGGGGATACCCTTAGCAAGCTCAGGATCATTGATTCACTTGTACTCGAACCTAAAATTGAGGCGTGGCTCAGGCCCTGTAAAAGGCCTTGTGCTGTTTCAGTCCCTGTCTCTCCTAACCAAGGTTAGTGCTGCCTTTGATTCCTCTCAACTCATAAGAACTTCTGTGTGCTACAAGGTGTGCAAGTTTTAAAAAGCAATTTTGGCTTTAAAATCTATTATCTGTGCCCTCTAGTGCAGCCTGCGGGCCTGCAGGAGTCCCTTCTTTTAGTGTCTCTAGTCCCTTCTGTAACATTTCCGTAAAAGATGGTCAAAATTTGTAGCAGTTGTAGGCAATCTGTAGGCAAAATGCTGCTCTAAGAGGAAACGTAACACTCCCGTATTGGCTCAGTAACGCATGAGCACAACCTGCTTTAGGTGGACTTTAACTTCTAATGCCTAGAGCAGGAGAACACACCTAAAGAAAATTGACTTCCAGTATAAGCAACCAGTACTGCCCAGTCTGGCAAACGCTGGTTAACATGTGCATAAACATGTCGTATTCATAGTCTTCTCAGTCGCAGGGGGCCATTTCTTAAAACTCTCCGCTATACAGCACTTCTCCCAAAATACTCTTCCCCTCCCCTTGTGCCGGCTGCGTGTGTCCCAAGCGGCAGCCTAAACGGGAAGCAGTGATTCACTGGGCAGCTACAGGGGACATGACTGCCATGTTCTGAGCACGCGGGAGCAGCGCTGCAGGGAGCCCTGCCAGCACATTCCCGCTGGAGGAGACTCATTCTCCCTTTGAAGAATCGCCAGTCTCTGCCTGTTCTCCATATTTAAAAATGTAAGTTGGGAACCTGCAACACGATCTCCTGCTCCTGTGTCCATACATCATTCTAGTGACTTCAGGATCAGAGCCTCCCTCTGGGCTCAGAATACAGCCTGGGTTAGCCCTATCTTCTTTAATATTTAATTCTGCCCCCAGAAGAGACAGCATGAAGGTGCAAAGCATCAGAAAACCGGACAGCGCCTGCAAATTAACAGTATGTGAGTTCATGAGTAAACATGTCGCCCTGCAGATGTTTCTAGAACATCTAGATCAGCTGTACTGTTGGTCTTTTTCTTACATAAGTATATTTGTATGAATGGAAAATAAATAAAATACATCTCATTTACTGGTTTGAACCATTAATTGCCTCCTTACTCTTTTGTGGTGGTGGTGGTGGTGGTGTTTTCTATGCAGCACAAACTTACATGCGCTTGGCTCATGCTAATAAAGTAACTAGAACAGCCGATGGGAAAGGTGGTTTACCAGTGCAACTCACTCATGCTCAAACACGGGTGGGATTTTAAAGCTAGAGATTCGAGGGCTCGGCAGCAATTCAACTGAAGCACCATGACAGCCCAGCAAAGGACGCCACTGGGGCTCAGCGTATCCCAAAAGCCCATGGGAAGGAAAGCCCCAAACCACACATGGTTTGTCAAAGCCAAATTTCCCGGGAACAACAGCAAGGATAGTATGGAACCATCTCACAAAGAAAGTTAGCAGGAAATCTGTCAGGTTCCAAATCCAAAGCTGGAGAAAGCCCATTCTGCTCCAGCTCATCCATCTATCAAGCTGAATAGATGGTATTAGAAGTGACAAGCTCGTGTATTTTCCATTACCAGCAGATTAACTCCAATAACTAAGGGACCTGGTCTCCCATTCCTTAATGTTACCAATCCTAGGAGACACAGCCAAAGGGCTACTTTCATCACACAGGACACAACGTGTCTCACTAGGGTTCCTCTGGGCTCTCGTCGTGTGGAACAGCCTGAGAAGACCTTGGTCCTTGTAAAGCCGTTCACTTAATCCTGTGTGAGGCTAGAGTTTCCTTCAAAACATGCACCCCTCCCAGCACTGTATGACTGTATGTCCATTTTACAGGGCTTTTTATCATCCCCAAATATCTCAAAGCATGGAAATATCCCTTCAAAAATAACCTTGCTTGGCTGAACTCTGATAAATGTCCAGATTACTGAGCATTTTGTTACAAAGTGATGTTAGTTCTTTCAGAGGAGACAGACTAAGGTTGTCTTCTCCTCTTGGCATAGGACTGTTAAAAACTCAGGTAGGGGGGAATTTAAGGGGAATTCAGTATGGGTATTCTGCACCAGTAATTTTTTTATCTTAAGAATAGGAAAACATGTAGGAGAACAGGCCTTTGGAATGGGTAAAAAAATATAGTAAACCTTTTAGAGGGGGTAAATATCATATTTTATTATACTCCCTCTGATAGTTGGAAAAGACTTTCAGGCACCCAAGAGCATCTTCGCATGTGGAACAGTCTTCAAAGAAATCAGGATTTTAGCAGGCCATGGATATAATGCTAAGGAGGAAGCTCCCTGCTTTTTACATTGCTGCTGGTGACGTTACTGAAACTCAAAAGCAGTTTTACAGCAGCAGGTACCCACATCACCCAAATGCCTGACTTCTCAAAAATCATGCAGTTCCACAGGGTTGTCCAGTCAATTTTCATGAGTTTTAAATACTTTCTGCCTATTTACATATACATTTTTTATCAGAAATATTAACATTTTAAAAAATAAGATCATATGCATTTGCAATGTTTAAAATGCTATCTGAAAATAGAAAATGCTCAGGATCTATAAGACACAGTCTAAAACTATTTTTCATTTCTTTAATTCCAAGAATCAATTCAATTAAGAGAACCCAGCTCAGAAAAATACTACAACAGTAAAAAGGGCAAGACTGCAATAAGAAACTTTGGCAAGGCATGGGCATGGTTTTACCTTTCACTATGAAAACAGCAAGATATTTTTATCTTCACAATATAAATGAAACTTATTTTGTTATTTCAGAGAAAGAGTGATTTCTTAAGGAAGCAGAGAAATGTGAACTCTCAGAAAAAAAAAATACTGCCTACTTTTCGTGTATTCTTTTTAATTCTGAATATATTTAGCACATTCATATAACTAAGCAAACCAGAGCAACGACATGTAGTAAATTTCATAATAAATAAGCAGCAGAGTGTTACAGGTGAGAAAAGGTTTGGAAGATTTTACTCACACAGGAGGAGTGGGAAATATCACTAAACAACATCAGCTCTTGCAGAATTCAATACTCTAATTAAAAAATGACACTTCCAAGGACAAAGAAGCATCAAACTTACATTGTGCTACCTTTCTAAACCTGCATTTAGGTACATCCATGTCCTTCCCTCACAGTTTTGCCCATCTAAACTCTACTGATTCTTTCTAGTCAAGCTAGTTATAATATTTTGAAGATCTCACCAGGACTCTCAAGAAGTAGAGTATCTTTTAGGCCACATAATTCAGCTGGTAGCTATAGGAGTAGTTCTTATTTGTGAGGAACGCTAAATACAAAGCCTTAGGAGAAAGAGTGTTAAGCAAGTCAAAGAGTAGTTTATTGATACTAATAATGAGTAATGGTTCACCAGTAAAAAGTAACTGCAAAAAACACAGGATGAAGAACTACCATCAGGGTAGAAGCACTGAAGAAAAAGATCTAGGAATGACAGTGGATCACAACTGAACCCGATTCAAAAGTGTCATGCTGTTATAAAGGCAAACATCACACTGGAATGCATAAAAAGGAGAACTGTCTCTAGGCAGCTGAAGCATTTCTTCCATTCTACTCACTGCTGGATAGGTTTTAGGTAGAAGATTGTCCCCACTTTTCATCACAAAATTCACAAGAACATTGACTGGTTGGAGATTGGTTGAAGAGAAGCCACAAAAGAGCCACAAACATAATCAAATTTTAGAAAAGTTAATCTATGAAAACTATAGAACCATTAGCATAGCTTAATCATAAGATGTTTGAAAATAGACTGGCTGTTGTCTCAATCTTTCAAGAGTTCACAATAGAAAAGAGAATAAGAGAGTTCTCTGTATCCCCTGAAAATAGACCAAGGAGTTATGAGGTGTAATAGGAAGGAAGATTTAGATTACTTCTTAACTCTAGAAGTAGTGGAACACTGGAAGACATTGGAAAATGGGGAGTCCTTATTCTTGGAGACTGTCAAGAAAACTCTGCATTAATGTGCCAAGAATAGCAGGAGCAGAGCTGACTGCCTGAAAGTAGAGAATTCTTCCAGTCATATTTTCCGTGAAGTCCATAGAAGATACTCATCCTGAGTGACATCTACCCCACAGCCTTAAAAAGGGAGACGAAGCAAGAAGACTATTTTCTTCCAGACCCTGTGGCAGAGAGGCCCTAAATTTACCATATAGATTTTACACAAAGACTTCAAAATCAGAAGTCTTTACAGAAGGCATCTGCCTTTTAGGAATCCAAGTACTTGACATTTTACAGATTGTTGTACACTTTGTTTCTCTCAGGGTGTTTGCTCTGTGCTGGTCCCCTCATCTCTCTCCCACTTTCAAATAATCCTCTGATTTCCCTTAGGAAAAAGAAATATTGGGAAAGATTTGGTAGAGCAGTGGAAGAAAAACTAAATGGTGAAGACAAACACAATGCAATGTAACCAGACAGAGGGAAAGAAAAGGACATTCAAAGTCAGTGGACAGAAGAATATTCAGGGAAAGTTAAATGTGCTGCAAATTAAAGTGAAACTAGAAGCACGGATCAGTTCTATGGGTACTAGAAAAAACATTTCCCAGGATGATGTGTTCCCCTTCTTTCAACCCAGAAGTGGAAATTCATATTTTTGCCACAGTTTTGCCAGTCATTTTGCCAGTCATTTGCCAGTTTTGCCAATGACTTTTGTTAAGCCATTTAAGACAAGAATTCAAAAAAAAAAAAGCTTTTATTGATCTAAATGCTGAGCATTTTATGATCCATGATTCTTCATCTGTGACAAGAAGCCATTTAACATCAATGTGAGCAGATGTTAGCCATAGCTGAGTACTTTTAAGTGTCCCACTTCTGTATTCAAGGATAATGAGAATGATAAACCCTTCATTTCCCACAGCACCTTGGTGAGAAAAAAAAATCACTGTTGCTTTTCAGGTGCTCAAATGCTACCTGAAAAAAGGCCTAATAAAGATATTGTACCAAGAAAAAATTAGAAGGCTGACAAAGCTATAAAAGTGCTGTAAGTGAAGAAGAGTAAAATTAATCAAAATTAGAACCTACTGTGAACAGATGGAAAACAACACATAATAATTACCAGCATCTTTAGCATCTGTTCTCAGTCATCCAAAGTTAATTTCACATTTAAAGAAATCAAAGCTAGCTGTTTAGCATAAGCCAGTTAGCTACCGCTGTAAATCTAGCTGCATGGTCATTATCTTTCCTCCTAGTCCTTAAAATCTTGATGAATTATGAAGCCATGGAGGTATGGAGGAAGAAGTCTTCTGTTTAGGAAACTCTAAGAATAGAAATGACTGTGAGTAACC
>JAVCKT010027830.1:26999-45328 GCA_032273925.1 Rhynchotus rufescens | reverse complement strand
CAGGGGGGTTGGACTCGATGACCTCTGAGGTCCCTTCCAACCTTGGGCATTCTATGATTCTATGATTCTATGAAAAGCTGCAGTAAGCGTGCACCCTGCACGCTTGTGGACACTCGGGTCGCATCCACCTACGCCCACGCTACGGGCCAGCCCATACTGAGCCCACCTGAGCCAGGTGGGCTCCTCGACCTCTGCGCCGCCGGTGCTGTGCGGAGCTGCTGGAAGGGCCCCGAGCACCTCCTGCCTCAAGGCCGCTTTTGGGCAGCTTGAATGCACGACAGTGCCTCGGAAAGGAGAGCGGTGGTGGGGTAAGGAGTCCCCATGGGACTGCGCAAGGAGCGCCCGTGGGAGTGGGAAAGGAGTCCCCATAGAACTGGGCAAGGAGAGTGTCACCGACGCCGTCCCTGACGTTCCTGGGGGCTCGCACAGCGTCTGCCCCAGACGCTCCAGGGGCCTCTGGAAGTTCTACCACCAGGAGGAGGCCTCCCAGCTGAGCGGATCCCCCTGCCGCTGAGCACAAAAGGGCTGCGTCTCCTTTCAAATCACACCGAACTGAAGTACTTCAGGTGCAGCTCCCTCCTTCCCTTGCTTGTTTGGTTTATTTGAAGTTTTCCTCTCTTTCTCTTCCACCACTTTTCAGACACAACCTTCCTCACTGAAAAGAGGAGAAGGAGGAGGAGAAAACCCCCAGTGTTTTGCACGTGAGCATTTCCAGCGTTGAGGCAGCTCAAACCACGAAACCCTGGCCACATGACGCTCTCTCCTGCGCACCCAAGGTATCCCGGGGCGCAGGGCAGAGCGGCGCTACCAGCGCTCACCCACACACGTCGGTCACCAGCCTGACAGCGCACGGCCTCTGATGATGCCTGAAGAGGCCTCTGCCACACGGCTGTATTAGCAGCCCCGACAGGGCTCACCTTCACACTTTCTTTTAATAAAAACAGGACAGCTGTGCCCCACGCGAGGAGGCCCTTTCCCCCTGCTGGGCCAGTGCTGGTGCTCTGGGCTTGGCAGGAGGGCAAGGGGAGCGCCCCATGGCTCAACGCGCCACCCCACACACCCAAGCCTGTTCTCTCCTTCCAGAGGCCGAACTCTTTTCTGAAACTGCTCTCCTCACTGCTCCATATCAGCCTCCCCGGTTAGCCACAGCCGTGTTGCCAGCAGGGCCAGCCCAGTCAGGCCTCATCAGAGACCCATAGCAGCCCCTCAACCCCTCTGGCCTGCTGCCCTCATCCCTGCTACACGCTCTGGCAGCAGGGAAGGTTCCTTCCTCCTCCCCTGCCCTGGCCCTGGGGACCGCAGCCCCGGCAAGGAGGAGGAGGAAGCAAAGGAAGGCGCTAAGTGGAGCCCCAGCTCCCCACGTAGGGGTCCCCAGGGGGCATAGCTTGCTCTTCCACTTGGGAGACCTGGAGCACTTCGTGTGCTTCAGGACTACCTCATGGAAAATGTTTTGATAATTCCCTTGTTAGCAGAATAAAAATAGTTAGAGGTAAAAACTTTTTTTAGAAAAACCCTGAAATTTCCAGAGCAGCTGTATTTAGGCAGGGTATCCCAACCCTGCTCTCCCTCCACATAACGCAGTCTCTCCTTGAAGCCTCCCAGGGCCAAGCGCTGCCAGTCCTGGCTGGCAAACATACCTCCTTGCTTCCAGCACGTCTCACACTGCAGCAGCCGCTCGCTCATCCTTCAAGGGACATCTGTGAGCTTGCAATTAGCTACTAATATTTCAGTAACCTTGCCCAACATAGCAAACTATAAATGCATGAACTGCAACTTTTCTGGTGGCAGTTTTGTTAGCTTCTTTGTTCTGGAGGCTTATATTTATGAGCGAGAGAGAACAAGGCGATGAGCTTCCTTTCCTTGCCGTGTTTCAAACAGGAAAGCAGGGATCATTTTGTGTCTAATTATGAGATTACTAATGATGCACACAACCACTGAAAGTCTTTCAGGGACAGTAACATTTGAAGAGCAACTTCTCCAAGGGACACTTGGCCAAGCATCATCTGAAATCCAGCCTCACCAACTATCATATGGGATAACGCTTAGTCTGACCACCCAGCAGCATGACAGATCCCACGGGAGAAGGAATTTCGAGCAGCTGGGATGGTTTTGATATGAAACAGACTACTGTAAAGACACCTGGAAAAGTGGTCTGAGGCCCAGTGACCTGTTCTGCTTTATTCTAAGGGATATTTGTTATTAATAGCACTGGATGAAGGAAAAGGAGGACAGGAGGAGGTCCTTGGGATGGGAAGCTTGGAACTCGGTTTCCTATGCCCTGCAGGTTACCATTGCGGGATGCCCTACACAGTGCACAAGGAACACGCTGATTCAAAACACCAAAAATACATGATTAAAGAGAGAGTGAGCAGGCTGGCACTAACCCGCGGCCACTCAGTGACCGAGTGCGGCTGCTGCGCTGCCCTCCTTGCAGTCCCCAGCAAGGGGACAGCTCTGCTGGCGCCACCACTGCACGCCCAGGGAGATGGGGCAGGACCCACTTCTTGCCCTCCCTGGCCCCCAGAACCACATCGCTCTCTTTTATTTTTTTCCTTCCTTCCTTCCTTCAATTATTTCCACTTCCAGAGGGAATTTTAATTCCCAGGAAGTGCAGTGGGCCCGGTGGCAGAGGCCTGGGAGGAGCGCAAGCAGGCGTGCAGCTCGGCATGCACTATCTGCACCTGGCTGCCGCAGAGGTGGAAAAGCCATTCCTCTATCACTTTTGCGACAGGTTTCAACATGCCTGGACACATTCTCCGCCTTTGGAAAACAAAGCACATGAAAAGGAATGTATAATCACTCTGGCAGGGCACCTTTCCACTCCAGCTTGCAGAGGCCGCCCAACATGTCCTTTTCCCAGCCCAGCTTAACTTGCAGAACATTTCACAAAACGGGCACCTTCAACTTCTGAAGGCAAAGAGCTTCTCCCTCTGGCCCCATGGGGCATAGGACTTGCTGCCTGCTCCTGTACTGACCAGGGAAAACACATTGGGGAAACGGGAACGTGGAGGGGAGAGATGGAGGAGGGGTGAAATGGTTGGTTTATGTGGGAGGTGCAGGAAACCTTGGCCATATGTTCCAATGGTTTCCTCATGTCTCCAGCGGACCCATCGTCTTCTGCTCAGCAGCTTCCCTTGTGCCAGGCTCCTCTTATCATAGAATCACAGAGTCATTATGGTTGTAAAAGACCTTCAAGATCACCGAGTCCAACCATCAACCCATCACCACCATGTCCGCTAAACCGTATCTCCAAAAGTGCCTCGTATACACATTCTGCCAGGGATGGTGACTCCACCCTGGGCAGCCTGTTCCAATGCTTCACCACTCCTTCTGTGCAGAAATTCCTCCCAATATCCAATCTGAGCCTCTCCTGGTGCAACTTGAGGCCATTTCCTCTTGTGCTATGGGCAGTTATTCTGGAGAAGAGACTGACCCCCGCCTCACCACAACCTCCTTTCAGGCAGTGATAAAGAGTGATGAGGTCTCCCCTGGGCCTCCTTCAGGCTAAATAACGCCAGCTCCCTCAGCCACTCCTCGTAAGATCTGGGCTCCAGTCCCTGCACCAGCTGCCTTGCCCCTCTTTGGACACCCTCAAGTGCCTCTCTTTGCTCTGCCTGGAAGGGAAAGGGAGGATGTTTTGGGGTTTTACCTAAATCACATTTGTCAATCCCCAGGAAGGCACGCAGAGAGTGCACTGCAGTATTTTTTTGTCATCTGCTCTAGTCTCTACCAAAATGAAGCCTAGAAACCCCTAACTGGACATGAACAGAGGCATACATGCTGGCAAGAATATTTTCATTATTTGTTACAAGAATAATTTCATCATGGGCATGCAGAAAATGAGGTCTGCTGAATAATACAAGAGCATCCCAGAAAAGCCTTGAGCATCCTCATTCAGAAAATCCGGTGCTTAATTTGAGGCATGACTTTTTGCTGAAGTACTTGGAAAAAAAAAAAAAAGGCAACTAATGAGATTTGGAATATCAGGAACGGAGGAGAAACTAAAAGGATTGTAATTAATCTTACTAAGGAGAAAGGATGCCAGAAAAACTCTAGGAAGGTTCTATAAGGGGATTTATAGCAACACGCAGCAGTTCGGCAAGGTTAATAATGTTGTTCCTACAATACCATATTTAAACATGTGATTTTAGAGCACAATCCAATTTTTTAAATTTATGCTCAGCAGGGCCATTTTGATCTTCCTCCTGAAAACCTGACTTCCAACCATGTTTTTGAAAAGGAAATGAGTCCTCTACATGTCCTAACAAGTGGGCAACACCTGCTCCGCCGCTTTGTGTTTTATTGTATTGTCTGGGGTGTTTTCAAGCCCAACCTAACCGGCTTAGGGATAAAAAAAAGGCCCATAACCAGTCAGAGGAACCATAGAGAGAAAGGCTTCATTCACTCACGCCTTTGTTTTGAGGAAACATATCCCAACGTTTCTCTGTTAGTACAACATGCAAAAGGCAAGCTCTGAGGACCTCCCGCTTCTGAAGGCAAAGGCGCAGCCCTGTCTTGCACTCCAGTCGCTCCTGACAAAGATCGCCCTCGGGTACATTTCTGTATGGCCAGGAGACCTTTTTCCTGGAACTTTTGCTGAGAAAACACAGCAGCCTCCTGCTTGCCAAGTGCAATTGGTGTGTGCTGTCCAGAATCCACAGTCCTCCCCACGCCCCCCAAATTTAATGACCATTTGCAAGGAAGATATTTCAGTGCTGTAAGATGAGATGTGACAACAGCCCAGCACTGGGGTCATGTAAGCAGGCTCCCTTATATACCTTAAGTATATAAGGGTACACCCTAAGTATATAAGCATACTAAGTATTATACAAATACTTACATGACTAAGGTAAGACTTGCCCCACAACACAACAAGCAAGGAGTTCTTGTTCTTTTTTTTTTCCCCCCCTCAGATTTTAAATATAGAGCTAACACCAGCTAAAAAGCGACAAGGCTAGAAAATTACTCCAAATTCCAGGCAGAAGCAGCTTTTAATTTGGGCGAGCAGCTTGAAGCCTGGATCCATGCACTGCGGGGTGGGTAGTGCCCGTGTTGGCGGTGAAGCCATCTCCGCGTTACAGCTTTCTTAGAGAAATTCCAGATGAAGATTAATGGGGATGAGTGGCCGACTCGGAGTTTAACCTGTCAGCCAGTAACTTCACCCTAAATTGAGTTCTGAATTGTAGATCCCGTAAGAACACAGCTTATGGGTTTTCTTGCAGCGGACATCACTTAAGATACTATGCATCAAAATGAAAGAGAAAATTGTTTTTGTCAGGTGCAAGCGTGTGATTTTGCCCAATTAATTCAATAATGGAGTCTGAGGAAAATATTCAGGAGAGGAAAGCCACACTGTGTGAACATATAAATAAGACCTCCCGCTGTAGATATTTTCCAGATTAGCCCCTATTTAGAGGTTTAAGTACAAAACAGAACAACAGTCAGTGCAGTTCTCCACACTAATATGAAATGATGACAGCTAACCAGAAACTTTATTTTTTCAGCTGACATGATAGCAAACATGACATCCTGCACTAGACTGACCAAGAAGTTGTGACTGATGTCACATAAGCTGACTTGATTCCTCAGCATGAGGTTTAAATACACTAATATATTGTCTAGTACAAAAAACCCTCAGGTAAAATTTCAAAAATCCACCAATATTTTCAAATCCTTTTAGACAAAGAAACACTAATGAAACAACTGCCCAGCCTTTCCAGTAAGATACCGTGGTTTTCATGAGAGAAGCCAGGAAACCATTTCACATCCCAAGTGAATAAACACAGCTAAGTTCACAATTGCAAGAACAATAATTCCATTTTTAAGCAGGGAAAATGACAAATAATTAAAAAGTAATAATCATTCTGGAAACCCTGGATCCACATTTTGTTAGTTTTGCTCTTTGCCCTGGACTAACAGAGAGTTGCATTCAAATGTTTTTCACCACTCTCTTACTTAAAGAACATTTAAAATTACAGCATTTTTAATTAAAGATTAATTAAATCCCACAGGACCTGGAAGAAAAATCAGGTGCAACTTGTTGGGTTATTCTGCTGCAAAGAAAAACACACCGAATCACAGAATGGCTGAGGTTGGAAAGGACCTCTAGAGATCATCTAGTCCAACCCCCTGTTCAAGTAGGGACACCAGGAGCACGGGGTACAGGGTGACAGCCAGGCAGCAGTTCTCTTAGTTGCACTGGAAGTTCAGAAGAACATCCAAGCAAACACAGCCACGCTGTTGCAAACCTCTTTGGGTCGGTGGGAGCTCTGGGCACAGAGGAAGCCTCTCGCCGGGCACCAACCCCTCCTTTGGCAGCAACGCCACGTTAGTCGTGCAGAGGATGACAGCCTCACACTCTGCTGCCTACAGTCCCAGCCATCTGAAGGCACTCCCTGCTGCTCTGGCTGACACCCTGAGATAAACTCCCGGCTACTCCTACTCTGGGCTATTCCTGCTCCGGGCTAAAGCAACAGCGCTGAGTGAGGCCCGGGCACTCCGTAGGCCGGCATCTCTCCCTTGAGGGCCCACAGAGGGTCGGGGTTGCCCAGGGTGCTCGGTGTGGGGCTCGAGCACCCCACGAGTGCCGTGTGGAGATGCTGTTCGTCCCAGCGCAGCCGCAGGGCCCCGCATGCACCCGACCCCGGTGCCAAGAAGCACTGGGGCTCTGCGCGAAGCTGCCCACGAGGCACATGCTCTGCATCTCCCACAAACCGCCAGCGATCACCCTGCTCACATACGCTTACACTTAATCCCTTTAGCGTTCCTACAGTGTCGTAATAAAAATGAAATGGAGGCTTTCGAGCCTGGCTGTTAAGATAATCACATCTGGGCAGAAACATCAGAGACCTCCAAGTTCTCAATCTGCACGATTCAGCCAGGTTTTAGGAGAAGAGTGGGACCAACTTTGTGGGGATGTTTTCCCCAAAAAGGCATGTGCATTTAAAGCTGCAGCCTCTTCTCTTTTTCCCCCTCAGTTTCTAAAATCCAGAGGATTCTGATCCTTTGCAAGCCGCACATTTCAGCGTGCAGCATCCAGGCTTTCTGGCAGGTTTATTAGTTTATTTATTTGTAAAGCTTAAGAGGCCATATCTTACAGCTAAAGTGCTAGATTAGGACTCAATACTCAAATTTAATTCCATGAATTGACAGGCAAACATCTTAAATCTTCCTGCACTTCAAATCCCCTTTACAGATGGAGAAAATACTTCCCTATATCAGTGAAGTCAAGTGAGAATAAATCTATTTATATGTGTGAGGTACTCAAACAGGCACAGTGGTGATGACACAAATGTCTCGTTAGGTAGAAGGGACTGTGCTCAGCACGGCATAATTTTCACCAAAAAATGCAATGACATTTTACTGCATTTAAAAAGCCTCTAAAATAAATCAAAAGGAATCATATGCACCTCCTTAAAAGAGGAGTGGAATTAAACTGATATACAGATTTTTAGGACCCGCTCAATTACTTCAACATCATATTGCAATAAATTATAGGTCAGGCATAGCGGAAAATGAATCCCTGGTCTCTGGCATTTATCTATTAGGTGTAAAAAAAAGAGGTCAGAAGAAGATAATCCTCTTACTGCTCTGTCAGTTTTACTAGTAGAGACTCTAAACATGAAATTTGGTCCAATCCTAGCCAGCCAAAATGCCATTCATACATGGACATCCTGAATTGCTGGCTCTCCAGAACTAGCGGAGCCTTTAGAGGCAGCCGGAGTGTCACTACCCCCAAGGCAGACCTTGGTCTAGGGCTTGTGGAAGCCCTTGAGGTGGGTGGCCAGCAAGGGGACAAGCGTGTTCGGCAGAGAATTTGGATGGGCCTCTGCACAAATGTACCCTTCTCTGAGACCTCCTACGTATTTAGAAACAAAAAAAGACCAAGGGAATGAGTTCTGGTACCTCCTGGTGTGAAGAGTGTGGTTAAAAGCAAGTATAGTCAGAAATGTTGTTTGCCACATGAAGTTGCAATCCCTTCCTTCCGTACCAAATTCTGAGTAACATTAAGACATGACTAATGTCTTTTTATAGATTGCAGCGAAGCAAGAAGTTTTATTGTCATTTATAGAATGAATCAGTAGCTCAGAGAGGATTAAAACTTTGTAAAAGCTTTTATCTTCCCGCATTCAAACCCACAGTCTTTTTAGAGATTTCAATAGAAGTGCAACAACTTCAATACCTGCTGAAAATACTTGATGCTTTATTTCTTCCAGCTGTCCTCTGCTAGATTTGTTTTACTTCTCCTTCTGGTTAATTTGAGGCCTGACCATATTGCGGAAAAAGCCATGGAAGCAACAGGAAAATCTCATGCTGCTCCTTCAAGTGTCTCATTTTGGGGGCTCAATTAGCAAAAAGTGCATTAATAATTAATTAAAGGCATTCCTGTAGAGAAACAGCTCAGAGCAGCTGGAGGGTCTCTGTGAGTTTAAGGTTAGGTGTAAACCCTGAGAGCTGATTCAAGGTGGCTCTTAACAGGCTGCCTATCTGCAGCTTGCCCATCACCTATACCTTAACCTAGGGGCAAGCTGAGGACGGCCAGCTGTGTTTCTCCTGAACACACTGTGCTTAGGGGAATCACAGCTGGACGGAGACGGGGAGCAGCCTCAGGCAGCACTGAGAGGGGAGCCACTTGAAAAGAAAGCCAGGATGGATGAGTTCATAGGGCTTGTCCTGATCCCGTCGGGAAGGGGCAGGGCTGGGGCATGCTCGGGAGCCTCCAGGCCTCCTGGCAGAAGCTCCTGTCTCAGTGGCACTCGGCATGTCCCGCGTCACCTCCCAAGGCGACGCTGCCCACGAGCCCCGTCCCCTGGGGTCCCGTGCAGCCTCCACAGGCACCGCCAGCAGCAGAGCCGCCCACGATGGCAACTTCATAGCTCTGTGCTGCTCTAACAGCACGAGCTCAAGCTTTCGTTATCACACTGACTCCATAGTTCTGGGTGCTTTAGTAAAGCGGATGTCAATTTTTCTCTCAGTGGTTGGCGTGTGGCTTTGTGAGCCTGGCCACTCAGTGCCCGGAGGCAGCGCCTGGACTAGGTCCCTCAGTTAACCTGCTGACTTGCCGTGGTCTCAGCCTGTTCTTCCCCACACGCACTTCTTCTCGGCACCAAGCAAATGTGTGTCAGGGCACTGCACTGTTGCCTCCCCAGGACATGTTTCGGTGACGTGCAGCGCAGCAGGAGGGTGCAGAAGAAGCAGAGCCCACTGGCCCGCTTCCCATGCCTTCCACAGGCAGCTCCCTCTTATGTTTTACATGCACAGGAGATATGTCCTCTGAAACGTTTTCTCCCAGGACACCATCCAGCCAGATCACCCCCGAAGTCTGTAGCAGGGATGCTGCTTTAGTTGCAGTGCCGTTGCCTCTGAAAGGCCTAGCGTGGCCTAACATGAGAGCTGCCAACTGCTGTGCAAATCCACGGGGAGACACAGTCTTCTACCTGGGAATTGACAGTGTTGGAGGTATTTTCCATATCGCCATACATTTCTGACAGTTATTTCCTTGTCATTTATTTGGTGCCGGCGGGAGACAGGGGCAGAACCTCTCAGGGCTGGGCTCTGTTCACTGGCTGAGGCCCTTAGACACTGCTCTTATAACAAAAGAAAAAAATAACAAAAGAAAATATTCAGCTTTGGAACAAAATTATTTCAACATAAACTTTCTTTAAGCATATCTAAATAATAAAAGCTTTAACAATATTAATAAATGTCTGGAATACAACAAAACCCCGTGTCAAACAAAACTCACTCCTGTTTAACATGAGCCCAAAGGTTCGTCCTGAACAAGGAACACCCCGTGAAGAAGAGCAGGGAGCGCTGGGAAGAGTGTCTACAGCTGGACCCAAACTGTCCATCTGCATGAGGAGAGAGACGTTGCTGAGGTGAGGGAGACCTGACGATGGAGACCAGATAGGTCTCCCTATGGATGGGAGATGGAGACCAGATAGGATACCTGGCAGGTGTAAAAGGGCTTGGTCTCCTGCTTTTCAGGAGAACTCACCAACAGGCATCTGCAGACACCTGCAGCAGGAGCAGATATATCAGATGGACAGTGGAAGAAACCTCCATTTCTCCATCTTCTCTTCTCCATTCCATCCTGCACCCCAAATCTTTGCCACAACCTGTTCACCACCAGCTTCTTCCTGCCCCCTTATCAAGCACATTTTTCCTCTTCCTCCTGGTCACCTCTGCATGGACATTTCCAGGGCTCTTCCTTAGTGAATCTCACACACCACAACACTGGCTGCGATGCCTTCACCCTTCCAGGTGGTTTTCAAAGCTCCTCTCGCAGACTAATGCTCCCACTCACACTGAATCCCTTCTCCAGCCTATTAAATTCACCATTAATGTCCCAGAGCTTCCAAACAAATAGAATTTCCTGGATTAAGTGGATCTCAGCTGGGAAAAATGAGGTTTCTTTCCTAACCAGGAAGCACTGTGAAGGCTGGCAAGACTGTCAGAAAAACTTCCTTCCTTAACTTCTATTTCTAAATAATCCTTCCCTCGTGGCCCAAGGCAGCAGCTCCAGCACAGCCAGCTTTACTTTCTTTCAAACATAAACACTCAAAGACACGTTCCCAGAAAGCCCTGATTTCTCCAATACATTGTTTTTCTCATTTATCTTAAATAAAATAAAATAAAATCCAAATTTAAGGTGTGTTCAGCTAATGATGCCAAGCGTAAAGACCTGTTTTCAAATTATAAACAAGAGCTGAATGTCATGCATTCATTTATACGCCTCCAGGCAGCTTGATGGAATACATCAAATACGGTGACTTCTCAATTTAAAAAAAAAAATAAAAGGCCATTAATTTACTGTGATTTTTCATACTGTAACAGATCACAATAAATTAATAAATTAATTTTAAAAGGTGCTCCTCAGAAAAAACATTATCAAGATGTTACTAAAGCATTAAGATGAATTTTTTTAAGGAGGTAAAAGCAAAAATGAAATTAATTCCACTAGCCCATTATTTTTCCCCATAACTTCAATCCTGCACCTAGTAACTGTGTTGACTTCCATGCTTAGCCTTGGGTCTTCCACCAAGGTTATGTGTATTTCTGGAGGACACTGCCTGTGCTTCCATCTCTTATAGCAGCACATTCGTAATTCTGCTCTGCAATGCCATAAAAGCCAAAAAAAAAAAGCAACTTTTGCCCCACTCAAGGGAAAAAAAAAAAAGGCATTTTTATTATTAAAGTTTAAGACAAACTCACAGCTGCCTCAGATTCTGCCGTAGTCTCCCTGCATGGACCTAAATAGGCAAGCAACAGTGCAAGAGTAAATCAGCGTCACTTATAAGGGATTCTGAGGCAAAGTGCTTCAAATAAGGGTTCATACAGATTTCATACAGATTGGTAGAAGTCTGTCAGGTCCCACTTATGTGTTTATCGCCTTTACGGGCCATGCTAGTGCCCAGCTGCCTAAGAGGATAAGAAACACAAGACCGCAACAGAATTAGCAAAAATAAACATCCCGAAAAGTCAGGAAGGGCCCTGAAAACAGCGCAAGGACCTGCAGGAGTTGATTACATGGGTTTGATACAGATCTGTGATGGAGGCACAGTTTCCTTATCTGTCCTACAGCCACATCTAAAATAGTCATCAATCGTGCAGAGAAAAATAAAAAAGGGCCTTATTTTTCACTCTTTGACTACAATCCACATTAGTCATTTTTAAGCAGAGCAGCCTTTGGCCTGCACTGCATGTCATTCACAGTGGAAATTATCAGAGGTCTGGCAAACGTTTGCTGTAATCACTTTAATTCACGGCACAGATTCGCGGCCTCAGTTAGCCATTCCCCACCGAGGGAGGCTGCGAGCACCTTTTGCTGCGGGTCTGCGAGGCCGTTTCGAGGAGGAGTTTCCTGCGAGAGGCTCCATGCACCGCGAGGCTCTGCGCTGGTGCCTGGCTCTTCTCCTCCTCGAGCGGTGCTTTGGGTTGCAACCTGCCTCACCAAGGGAGCCTGCAAAGTATGAGCACCAAAGGAGCCTGCAACGAGGGGCAGGAGGCTGGGGGCAGCACATTCACACATGGCCTCTGTTTGAGGCCTCCTGGGATTCGAAAGCGGACACGCGCTAACGGCCGCAGCACTAAGCACTGGAGGCCTCATGTGACTATGGAGCATCTGATCTCCTTGGAGATGAAACTGTCTGAGCTCCCGCCTGCCACGGAGCTCTCCCCTGCCAGGGATTACTTGCAAATCTCGCTGCGGGACCCCGTGCTCAGGCCCGGAGCCAGCGAGCGGCGGTTCAGGCCCGAGCGCACGGCTGTGCTCAGCCCTGTGCGGCGCTGGCAGCTCCAGGCCCGCTTCTGGCCTCCACTGTCCCTAGGAGAGCATCCTCCGAGCCCTCTTTATCGCACAAATGCACCTCGTTAAACTCCAGCTGATCACTTGTGTCCCCTAAGCTTGACAGGGGAAGTTTACATCACATCACTCATGTCCTTTGCTGCAACGGGCTTGGCGGGTCGGCAATATTTAGCTTAATCCCATACTGTTCTTCAAATTATTTTACATGTTAGTCAGCATGCTAATATGTGCCCATGAAAAAATGTCCTTCAAGTGAATTTTGCTTTGCAATACCTATAAATATCCCTTCTCCTGTACATCCCAGGTCTTTAAAACATCCTCATGTGCTGACCAGGACTTGGGCTCCTTTCTTGCCTTGTGATCTGGCATTAGCTACAGGGATGCAGCTGCACCCCAAAGTCTTCCCAACACATTTCTGGATGGTTTATACTGTAGGGAAAATACTGCCAGGAAATGTTTGTCTCCATTCAAATACTTGAGGGCCTGGAGCTCTTCAAATACCTTCCTCCACCCAGGTTAATGCAAAAGAATAACAAAGTAGTTTTCATCTGGGAAGCAGACAGCAGGAGGCTTATTTATTTTTCCCCTCACTTGACAACTAGAGCTACTCGGTTACAGGACCGCAAAGTGTTATTTGCCCATCTGTGGAAGTCAAGGAATCAGATTTTCAGAGCTTTCAGTAGGTTCTAAAATGCGAGATGTGAAGCATTTTCTCACCAAAGGCCCAACTGTTGCTAGAATATTTTCAGCAGCAGCCATACAGCAATGCGCTGTATGAACGAGCAGATCAGCGCAAGCCTGGGCGTCCTACAGAAACAGGGGAGGCATTTTTATTCTAAAAGGCAGCTGGGCACACAGTATGCTCTGAGAACTTACGGAAGTTAAAAATATATATATACACATACACACACTGATTCAAAATCTACATGCTTTCCTTTCTTTTCCCCCTGCCGCCTCCACTGTTTTGCAGTCTTCCAAGCACCGTTTTCATGCTTCCACGAGCTGTTAGGGGTCTGGCCATCACCTCATCCCATCAACCTGCACCTGCTGCTCACCTGTGGTGCCCTGCACGGTCTCCATGCAAGAGCCCTGTCCCTCGCAGGGTGTGCATCAGACCCAGCTACGGCCACAAAGCAGCAGGAGCATTCCCGGCACGTGCCGAGGAGCTGCTGCGCTGCGGAGAGGGAGCTCTGTGGTGACGACGGGACACGAGAGGCCGCTTGGAGAGCTGCAGCTCCCCGAAACATCTCAATTCTGCCGGGCAGCGCTGCAGAACTCTCACCTCTCTCTCCATTGCTCTCCCCCAGCCTGCAGGATCTGTGCAAGCCCGTGCGGCCGCCCCCGTAAGCGCCGGTGCATCTGGGCAACGAGGCCAGCATTGCATGTGTCAGTGCCAAAACCACCAGGAAAAGACTGCTCCGTAAAGACGACGCCGTACAAGTGCTCTCTGTGCTTCATACCTAAAGATTCACTCCCTGGGGTGGCTTTTATAAGTGCAAATGTTTCTGTGTCCGAGAGTGGGCGAACGGCTGCCTCAAGAGCGCAGTCGCAAGACACTGCGCGCTGCCATCCCTCACCCCTGCCCTGCGGCACTTGAGCATCCCGGAGGACGGGGACACGCCGGCCCCAGCCCTCTGCGGCAGCCTCCAGGCAGCTCCTGGAGCTCACCGAGTTACCTGTGGCAATAGAGGGCACCACAACCTGCCCTGGAGAGCGTGCAGCGGCGCTGCGCACACACGGTTGTTACTGCAGCTGCGAACACACGGTTGTTACTGCAGCGCTGCAGAGTTGCGTGCTTGCTGCACATGCACAGTTGTTACTGCGGTGCTGCAGAGCTGCACGCTCACTGCACACACACGGTTGTTACTGCAGCTGCACATGCATGATTGTTACTGCAGTGCTGCGGTCGCGCTCGTTGCACACGCACGATTATTACTGCAGCGCCACTAATGGCCAGCAATTTGTTAAACCGCATTAACGACACTGTGAGTTTGAGCTCTTAATTACTCCCTGCTCTTGACCAATTCTAGGCAGCGTTAGGCAGCACAAGAGGTAAAACATGGCTGCTTCTCCACGAGCCGAGCGCCAGCATCTTCTGCAGCTCCCACTCTGGGGCATTTACCAGAGGCTTGGAGGGGGTGTAGAGAGTTTTGGTCACTCTGGCTGCAGTGAGTGCAGATCAACCTTTTGCATGGGCCATGTTCAAACCGAGTGGCCGGCCCTGCAGCCACATGGGGTCCCTGCTCCCACACGAGCACATATCACCCTCATTCAATGTCTAAGAGCTACGGGAGCATTTATTGGCTTCCCAGAAGCTTCTCCAGCTGCCTGGGCAGAGCCCGCACAGAGTGATGCCAGCCCCCAGGCGCGGCGGCACAGCAGACAGCCGGCAGCGAGGCCACACAAGGCCCCTGGGGCTGCATCCTCCGCTCACGTGCATGGGCTCCTCTGGGAGGCGGCGTGCACGGAAATGCAACCGTGGTCTCCTCCTGGAAGGAGAAGGGGATTGTTATTTATGAGGAGCGCTCCCAGCTCCCAACGCCTTTTGACACCAGCCCACAGCGAAAGCAAACAAGCAGCAGGGAGCAGCCTGCTGAGCGGGGGAAAAAGGATGTTCCTGTTTGTTTGCAATTCCATTAAAACTTGAGATGTTGCAACTGATAAAGAGACAAATGACATTTTGGTTCTAGAAATCCTTAAATCTTATGTGACCTATGCCTTGTGAGGCACTACTAAAATATAAATATTTATGTGATAACTTTCCTCTTCCTCCTGCTTTCACACTGTTTGCAGCACAGCTGGGCTAATCTCATTTCCAATGCTCTGTATTCTGACCTCCTTAAACAACCCCGTGCTGGGATGTTAAAACACTCTAGCTTATAAATAATATATTCCTCTCATCCAGCAGTAGGTTCCTGCTCCATAAAGCTCCCTGGAACACACCGCAGAGTCCCTGGTTTCACAAAATAATACTGAGAAAGACAGTACAGACCATATTAACGTCCTCTTCCCTGATAAATTCTTTTAGTCATATTTGACACCAAGATTACTTTTCCTTTTATTTTATTTTATTTTATTTTATTTTATTTTATTTTATTTTATTTTATTTTATTTTATTTTATTTTATTTTATTTTCCATTGAGAGGATTTGGCACTTCATTCTGGTGACTTCTCCTTTCACCATCCCAGCCCCTTGCTCTCCTGCACTTCTAAACCTTACAGCATGGCAAAACTCAGCACTGGGAGACTAATCCGAAGCAGAGTTGAGGCGATTAGGGGCTCCCCGCTCTGCTTCCGTGCCCTGTACGGTCCTTGGCACTTGTGGTGAGGCAACCAGTCAAATAGGCTGCTCACCACCCCTGAAGTGGGCGCTCCAAGGAAGCCATTTATATTTTCCTTGGGGTTCCCTTCCAGAAAGCCACTGCATGGCACTCAATCCGTAACGTGTCACTGCTGTGGGGCAAGCTCGGCACCTGGCCTGGCACAGGACTCACCATTCACTTCCCGGAGCAAAAGCACCAAGCTGTAGCGAGCACTTAAATGATACTGCGTGGTGGTACGGCAGGGGTTTTCTTATTTTGTCTTGTTTTGTTTTTCCCAGAATGGATTCTGTAAAAATAAAGGGTTTCCCCCACAAAACGTGTTGAAACGCTCTTTAGAAAGGCGTGCGTCTCGCAGGAACGTGCTCCGTGAGGATGCGCAGCCAGGCCGGCCACGATTCGCCACCTCCTGCCCTCCACTGGCCACAGGTAATCCGGCGGTTCTTCCCGCGCCCCGCGGCGCCCGGCTGCCCCGATGGGCTGCAGCCCGGGCAGGCCGGTGACGGGCACGACCAGCCCCGCGCGCGACCCCATGGCACCTCCTGCCGCGGGACACTGAGAGCTGCCTCCTCCATGGCCGCACCTTCCTGGCCTGCTCCGTGAACGAGCACGGCTGGAGTGTTTCACAGCACCTTCACTGCACCGGGAAGCGTCTGCATTATGGCTTGCCCGGGCCCTAGGCAGGTTACTCGGCACTGCCTTCATGCTGAGCCACGCTCCAGTGTGCCCCACGGGAAGCAGAGCCGGCCCACGGCTTGGGAAGCGGCAACAAGCGTGGACAGACGGTCCCTGCCATGGCAGGAGCTGCTGCGAGCACCGGCAGCGCCGGCTCAGGCATTCCCGCGGATTCCCAGCCGTGGTAATTGCAGGGCTAGGGCTCGGTGCTCGCGCTTCCTGTCACCAACCCCGGAATTAAGCAATTTAGATTCAAAGATAGTAACCGATATATGAAATAACTCAGTAAGTGATCACAGAAATAACTAGGGGAAAAAAAAAAAGGCAAACTGAGTGCCCCGGTGTGGAAAAGCTTGATGGAGCCCCCGTTTCTGTGGCGGCTCTGCACGAGCTCGGCCGGAGCAAGACCCCGCAAACCCAAGCCTCCTCGTCCCCTTCACAAGGCTGCAGCTTCCCCGGCTTCACAAAGCACCTAGCAGAGCTCGGCTCGAGTCGAAACCTTTCACAGGGCTCACTGGAAACAATTAAAGAGCATGGCAGCCTGTAATTAGGGAAAATAAAGCCAGACAGATGGAGAAGGGAAGCATCTCTAGGAAGCAACGCAATCCTGCAGTTTCTCTCTCAGGGCATGTAGCTGTTAGAGCTGCCGCTGCCGCGCCGTCAGCGTGAGCTCTGTGCATCCATAGGAGAGGCGAGCGCCACACAAATCCCGGAAAAACCCAACACCTGATGATCTCACTGGCACGACCCGACTCGGGAGAAGAAACCCCTCCCTCCACACCCGGGAAGCACTCTGCTTTCCCAGAGAGCTTCCCACGGGGCAGCGCCGCCAGCGGCCCATCCTGCGCGCCACGAGGGCCCCTTGCTTCGCTCACCGTCCACCATGAGCAGCACAAACATGTTGGCCCGGGGGCTCTCAGGCGGCCGTGGAAGCAGCAGTGCCGGGGAGCGGGAGCCGTCCGCGCTCCATCCCGCGCCGCCTCGCCTGTGGGTGGAACGCGAGGAGGCTCAGGCTAAGAGGAGATGGGTCAACGGGGTGTGTTTGACGGCTTGGGCTTCTGCCATCCCTCCCGCCTTCCCTCCCTCTGCCTCTCCTCATTAATTCTTCCTCTCACCTCCTGCAGGCAGGCGCCGGCACTGTGGGAGCTGCTGTCGTGCAGCCCCGGGCTCCCCAGAGCTGCATTCCTCGGGACACCCCTGCAGGGTCACTTCTCTCTGCCAGTCTGAAATGGTGTGAGAGTAGCCAGCGAGGTAAATACCCCAGCAGTCGCTGATTAAAGCACCCCGTCAGCTGCCAGAGCCTGCTTGCACATCGTCCGCGCACAAAAAATTGCCCTTCAGTCCCCTCTGCTAAACTACACTTGGGTTTTCAGCTTCATTTTCACGGAACTGTTCACCAAGGATTTGCTAAATAAAAACCCGAGTAGCTGCTGACCTGCTCTGCACCTCTTGCCACTGCCCTTGACTCCCGCCGATCCTACAAGATTTCTGCCTGGGGCACACCTGGACTGCAGCTCTGCTAAAATCGGTGCACACAAAATACACGAGGCAACTGTGCTCCCCGGCATCAAACACCTCTGCAGGATCCCGAACGTAACGCATTCAGAAGCTCCACATGGGTGTTACTTCTTTCACTAGTTACATGCAACCGCCTTTCAATCAGGATTTGAGAAAAAAAAATCCTAAAAAATTGAATTTTTAATGGCTGCTATAAATGAGAAAAACAAAATCCTAAAGCAGATGTGTTAACACACTAGCATCCGCTGCTTTGGCTCTACCACCACTTATATGGGAGAGGAACAACTATTCTCGCAACAAAGCAAATAGAAAAGTGCTGTTTCAATAACAAATCAAAACTTCCAACTCTGCATGATAGTTTAAAAATGTGTGGAAAACACACACACAAGAAGTTTGGGCTTGAGCAGAACGCACAGGTCACAAGATTGTCAACTTGTATCTTTACAAGGGAAGGAGAAAATTGCTCCCCCTTCTTTGGCTGATGAGCAGGACAAAGGAACCCAGACAGG